>JAQJVL010003846.1:0-53887 GCA_035578905.1 Stictocephala bisonia
TATGCTGCCAAACGAGATTTGCTGCGACAGTAATTTTTCTGTGATACCTCAAGAAATAATTATCGTAAAGCAAAATAGTTTTCAAATTCATGTTCATCCTATAAGCATCATAATTTGTTGGAATTGGATTTTTTAAGATAAGTAAATTTGTTGGATATTTCCAGCACTTAAAGCGTTTTAAAGGGGAACTCCACCTTTAAAAGAGATTATTTTATTTTTATAAAAAATTATCTATTCCTTTATCATTTGTACTTTGGAAAGTAATAAAACAATTTTTTGGGTATTTCCAACCCTTATTGTTTTCATCCCCTTAACAGGGGTTGATTTTTGTTCATATCAAAAATTTTGCTTGGGACACTGCAACTTAAATACTAAACTAGATATCAGGTTCTTTTTTATATTTTGAAGGTACCATGTGTATGTACAACCTGTAGAAAGGGATTTCATATAAGCATTCATATTTTGAAATTATGAATTAAAAGGAATTTCTATTCATAATAAAATTTTTAATTTTATAGTTTTTATTATTTAAAATTTTTTTATGTCATATTTTTATAAACCCACACTACAGGTTGTAGAGCATACTTAAAAACAAGCTACAAATTAAACTTTCTGAAAACAGGAAAAACTAAAACATGTTATTTTACTGTACTTATAAAATGCAACTGTATCATGCAAATAGTTATTACCAAATATAACTTGTAGTAATAAAGTTGTTTGTATTAATGCATTGTTGCCAATGCCAGGCAACAAAATAACACATCATAATATGTTACTATAGTGATAAATACTACAGTATATGAAATTATAGTATGACGAAACTGAGAAAATATAGTATGACGAAACTGAGAAAATCAGGGTGTCCAGTAAACCTCCTTAAACAAATTCCCTGAATTTTCTCTGACCGATCCCTGATTTCATACAAAATTTCCCTGACCCCAAATCGACATAGTTACACCTGTCTATTTAACTTAATTTAGTAATATTATGTACTAAATGTACTTACATTATATTATTTACAGTCAATTACAAATTATCAATTACAGAAATATCAATATTTCACGAATATATTTTTATTGATAACCGTAATAATTTAATTCTAAACTATTACCTACAATAATTATTCTTTTTGAACTACTTTATAGAAGTAGAGGTAGAATTAAAAAAATATTTTTAATTAGCCTTGAGTAAAAAAACACACCTTTCATTCTATTGTTAAATTATGACAATTTTCAATGCCTTGCAAAACGGAAGTATATTTTAATTTCCCCAAAACCAGCATAAATTTTAGGTCTATGGCTTATTTAACAAGTACTAATCAGACAATTATTTCAGTAAGTTTTAAACTTTTAGTGATATAAAACTAGTTGTTTGAGGTTGAACAAGCAAAACCAAGCAATTAAGTAGCTTTTTCATAGTTTAGAATATTGAATGGCATGTAAAATTAACATTTAGTACTAAACAAAGTAAAGGATTTTTTGTAGCGCACCCAAGTACATAGTGACTATTACGAATCACAACACACTGGTGTTCTTGTTAGGATTTTCCAGGTTTTATTTCGAATTCCCTGATTTTTCCCTGACTTTACCAGGTCATTTAAAATTCCCTGACTTTTCCAGGTTTTCCCAATTTTCCCTGTTGCTGGACACCCTGAAAATAGGTTGGTGAAAGCTTTTCGTAATAAATTTATAAATAAATTCTTTAATAATAAAGTACAAGTGAATGTCACACAACACAAATTTATTACAATAAAAGTACAAAATGCACAAATATATTACAATACAAGTATAAAATGCACAAATCTTATGATGATCGATTTCGGTGAACCACACTCACGTTCCTCAGACCAGAGGGATTCTTTTATTTGTGCATTTTGTGCTTATAATGTAATAAATTTGTGTTGTGTGACATTCACTTGTACTTTATTTGTACCAACACGTATTATGCTAACTAAACAACTATTAATAATTAAATTTAAAAAAATGTCATATTTTAGCCATTTTTGGGTGAAGTACCCCCTTAAAAAACAAACAAAATTTTTCAACAGGTATAAAACTAATTTATTCTCATTATGTTAGTTTTAAACGTAGGTTAGGGTACAGTAACATCTGTAGATGACAAAAGTTTTATACCTGTCAAAACAATCTTCAATAGATTTTTTATTTTTTAAAGCTCAAGTTTTCTGCGAAATGAAAATTATTTTTTGTTTTAAATATACACATGGTTCTACCCACTGGTGATAAAAATGTCAAGATTTGCGAAGCGCCTAGAAAGTGCATAAATAACCTGATTAGTTCAATGAAGATATAAAACATTTTGCACGCTTTGAAACATCTTATTTTAACATAATACTAAAATTGAAAGGGTTAAATAATACAACTAAAAAAATTAAAGGGCTGAATCTACTTACATATTAGCTAAAACTAAGTATTTGAGACACGTTGTTCTCCTTGGACTTCCACTCTCATCATAGTTTTTGAAGGCTTCAAAAAAGTCTGTATGAGCTTTCTCAAATTCCCCTTCTCTTAAGTGCATTTTTCCACCGCATTCTATTAAATCAAATAAAAAAAATTAATTGTAGACCAGACTAAGACCACTCCACAATGCTCAAATATAATTATGTTTAAGTTACAGGTAGTCCTCGTTATACGCGGTCCCGATTTACGCGGTTTCGCTTATACGTGGATGGGCCGGACCCCCCACCAACACCAACATTCCACATTGTGGCCAGAAATCGTCAAATATGATGTAGAAATGACTGAAAATGTCAGAACAATGTCAAAAGATATTGTGGATATGGCACAGCGTGTGGGATTCACAGACGTAGATGAAGCAGATGTTGATGATTTGATTACACTACAAGAAGAGCTAAGTACCGAAGACCTATTAACAATAGAAGATGATAGGTTTTCTGAAGGATCCGATAAGGAAGAGGAACCTGAAAGTGTTAAAACCTTGACTAGTAAAGGAATGGTAGAGGCTTTCTGTATGATTAATAACGCTTTAAATTATTTTGAAGAGAACGACCCAGATGACACGAGGAGTGCTAAGGTTAAAAGGGAAGTTGAGAATGTGATTAAGTGTTATTGTGAACTATATAACAATAAATTAAAAACAACAACCAGCTCTCGATTAAGAAATTTTTCTCCCAAACAGCTGAAAAGGTACAAACACCTGGTAAGCAGACGTCAGACGTAAACAAAGGCGGGCAGTCTGACCCTCCCAGCCCAGTGGCAGGCACATCAAAAGATTGAACTACTGTATATGATGTACTTTTTTAGTTATGTACTGTACAGTACTTTTATTACTGTTTAATATCCTTTTCTCTTTGAATTTAATTTTTAATTAAAGTATGCCTATATACATTTATACTGTACGTTCTTATTTTGTTTGTTCAAGTAGTAGTCAAATTTGAATTCAATAAAAGGTGTTGATGAATTATTATAGGCCTACATTTTTATTATATTTCCAAAACAATTAATTAATCTTTAGATAATCTTATGATATTGTAGTTTGAATTACGTACAGTACTAATAAGCAGTAGACCGGCCTGCTGTGGCTACAGTGGCGTAACCCGCTTTAGCTCCGACTCGTTATACGCGGTTTCGTTATAAGCGGCGCTTAGGCGGAACGTATCTACCACGTATAACGAGGACTACCTGTACTTCTTAAACATAATTATAAGGTTTACTTACCCATCTAACCTTAAGAGTAAGAACAAATAAGAGTAAAAAATAAACATTTTTTCAACATTCAAAATTAGAAATTATTGAATTATTTATTCATTGAATGGCAAGTATGGTTGTTAATAATCAAATAGAGATATACAATACGAGAGAAGTAGGGCATCAGCAATCTTATTTCCGAAGGCATATCCAATAATTCAGTACACAGGAAAACATAAAGATTATTATAGAAATTTCCTCTGCTGCCAACTAAGATACTAATGATCATATATTATGTAATACATATATAAATACACTTTGTAAACTTAACAAACACATTTCATTTTTGAAATGCCTACATCTAAAATTTACAATTTTCTTTATGCAAAGGGCAGTTTTATTTTTGAAACTAAAAGCACACTTCAGGATTATCAAACTTTTAAACTATTGAGTAAAAATACCTATATTACAAAGATATCTATAGAAATTAGAGGTTACACAGTAATCAAGCACTGAGCTATTAGAGAAAATATATTTTGTACTGTTAATGATCAATTGTGCAAATGAACAATTAACGCTAGTACAGTACTGGCACAGTGTAGATATCTGCAGTGGAAATCAGCTCCTGTAGTAGATGGCCACAGACACCTGTCATCCCAGTATACAAATAGTACGTTACAATTAAGTTTCAGGTATCTATGAAATCTACGTTAGTTGCCAGGCTGATAGTGATATGTATCAATAATCATAGTATTCCATTTGACAAAGTGATTTTGAATAAGTAAAGTTTCTTCCTTTGTAACATCTTTCCTCTGTAACTCACTTCATTGTATCAAATCTTTCACAGTAAATTATTTGTGTTTATGACTAGTGATGGGTTGGTTCCATTTTTTTTTTTTCGGTTCCGGTTTGGTACACAAATTTTTACTTACCCCGGATTATTCACTCAGGAATAGTCGGCCTTAGTTTGTAACAATGACTACATTCGCTCATCTACACTCATCCCACTCATTCGAAATCCATATTCGCCCATATCTTGACGATCGGCGTCTTATGAATAAATAAAAAATAAAATAAATAAATAAGGAAGTGGCCTTCTATGGGCAGATATTTTCTGACAAAGATATATTGTGGGATGTCGTTTGATTGTTCTGTTTATCAGCTCTTCACACCTGAAACATTTCTGATGTGAAAGCTACCTCCCCATTTACATTTTTTCAAGAACCAGAACTGCAGAACCGAGATTTTCCCATCGGTTCCGGTTCTTTTGTCAATAACCGATAGAGAAGAGAACCGACTTTAGGGACCGACCCATCGCTATTTATTACTCAATTATGTGTTTTATAGTAATTATAGATTGATGTAGTTACTTGATAAAGCTTGTTAATACTTAAATTGTGTAAATATATATATATATATATATATATATATATATATATATATATACATTACAATTACATAAAAACATATATATAAAATATATATATATGTTTTTATGTAATTGTAGTATGTTAAAAATAAACAGCAAAAACAAATAATATAATTAATTAAAAAAAAATTATGTATGTGTGTTCATACAATAATCTCGGAAATCTTTGAATATTATTGTTTCCATAGTTACCAACTGACAGCTTCTTGTATTGTTGGTAGTTATCGTGGTACAGCACTTATTTGTGACTACACGATACACAATGTTTACATTTCTTGAAACTTGATGAAATTAAGAATTTGTTAGATATCTCACATTCTTATTTTACAATCACAACATAATTCCCCGGGAAACCCCTTTTGCAGGGGAGCCTTTTTGAGATGTATGAAAAAGAATTTCCAATTTTTACATACCATTAAAGAACTGTTTTTGGTCATGTTTTATATATTATATGATAGCCTACCTATTTGTTAACATATTGATACTAAATATAAGCAGGTTTATATAACAAACATATGCAAATTGGCCAAAAATGTGCTGTCATTTAAGGAAAAAGTAGCTGCCAGCTCAAGAACCAATCAGACCAATTGTCAATGCAATGAACTCTCCTGCTCACAAACTTGCAAAAACCCTCAACAATATAATAAAAAATGAAATAGCACTTGAAAATAACTGCTCCCTTAAAAACGCAACAGACTTAATCGACAAAATTAAAAATACGAATTGCCCTGATAATCATATCCTAATTTCATTTGACATTAAAGATTTATACACAAACATCCCTGTAGAAGAGAGTTTAACCATTCTTGAAGAAAATTTAACAAAACAAAATAAATTAAACAGCAAGAAAATTCAAGAAATCATCAAAAATTACTCTTAAACAAAATTAGTTTCAATATAACGATAAAATTTATTCCCAAGATAAAGGATTGGCCATGGGATCACCACTTTCAAGCATCATAGCAGACATTTTCCTAAATTATATTGAAAATAATTACATTCTCAACCCTGAAATAAACCCTTATGCCAAGAAAATTGTATATTATCATAGATATGCTGATGACATTCTTTGTCTATTCAACGGAAACCAAAGACAAATAGATCTATTAGAAATCTTTCTGAACAAAATTCACCCCAACTTAAAATTTACAACTGAAATAGAAAAATCTAACAGCATAAACTTTCTTGACCTTACCATAACTAAAAAAGATAACTAACACCAATTCAAAATTTATCGTAAACCAACATCAACAAATCAAATAATTCACAATACATCCAATCATCCAACTTCACACAAATTAGCAACCTTCCACAGTATGATTCATAGACTACTGAATACACCTCTTACAGAAGAAGATTACCAAGAAGAAATCAACATTATCAAACAAATTGCTGTCGATAATGGATATCAACCAAATTTAATAAGTAAATTAATTAATAAACACAAAAAGAAAACTCTTAATTCTAAAACTAAAGAAAAAAATAACTATATTCAAATGACCTATCATGGAGATATTAACAAATCTTTACATAACATATTCTCCAAACAAGGATATAAAATTACATATAGAACAAAGAACAGTATCAAACATATACTACAACATAACTACTCTACTAAGAATAATGAAAACAAATACAATAATTCTGGAATTTATAAAATTAAATGTTCGACTTGTCCTAAATATTACATTGGCCAAACAGGAAGAAGTTTTAGTAGAAGATTCAAGGAACATATACCAAAAAACAAACATCAAAATTTATCAACATTTGCTGAACATTTAATACAAGAAAACCATAATATTTCATCAATTGAAGAAAATTTAGACATTATACATTTTGCACCTAAAAGTAAAAAACTAGATGCTATTGAAAAATTTTACATATACAAAAACACAAAAGAAAACCCATCATTATTACTCAACGATCAAATAAAATTTCACTCAAA
This sequence comes from Stictocephala bisonia, assembly GCA_035578905.1. Taxonomy (NCBI): domain Eukaryota; kingdom Metazoa; phylum Arthropoda; class Insecta; order Hemiptera; family Membracidae; genus Stictocephala; species Stictocephala bisonia. Next base: position 7,040 of record JAQJVL010003846.1, read on the forward strand.
TATTATGTTTGATTCTATCATGAAGATGCAAAATTATAAAATTTAACAAGATCTACAACTTATCCATCTACATTTTTATTTAAATTTTTATAATGTCAGCTGTTGAATTAATTATTCTAAAATTAAGTATATTTATAACCCTATTTATATTCTGTTTTTCAACTGATGATAGTCTTACGAGACTGAAATCGATCTTGAAAATTAAAAACACCAAAAAGATTGCTAAGTGTTGTTATTTTTATATATATATATAAATATATTAAGCAATCTATAAGCTACAAATGTCAAACAAAGAATTAATAAATGATTTTACACAAAATCTTGCTAGCATAAGAAAAGTGAAAACATCGAAAGGTAAAAACATTTATGATGATATCTGCTGGACACATTATAATAAAGGATGAGCCCATTCTTAATCTGAAAGCCAATTCTAGGCACTGAAATTGGAAATTGATTGTAAAAGTCCATACCAGTTACTGCATTCCAGTCACCAACACCACTTTTCAGCAACGATTGAGTAGGTTAAAAATGTGTTTCCCACTAACTAAAAGTCCCTTAATTGTTATTAAAAAATGTGGCAAATGAAGTAATAATGAATTGGCGACAAATATAGCTGTCTGAACAAAATATCACCGGGTGTCTACAAAACATGTCTGTTGGGACGAAAACAAAGAGAAGAGGAAGAGCAAAATTCTAGGCTGCTGATTGGATAAATATTTATTCTCTCTCTCTCTCCCTCCCCCCTCTCTCTCTATACTCACCTTAAGAAAAATGCCAGTGGCATTGAAAATTTGTGAGATTATGTGTTTATTTTGTTTATGTTACTACTACTCTGGTGTTAGTGAACTTGTCTTATAAGGTAAGTTTGCTGATGTACTATCTCTCTAATATACAAATTCCTGGCCTAGTGCCCTTTAACCTAACCTATGACTGAATAAATATGTATTAGACCAGTTAATGAAGGTAAAATACTTCGAAACTATATAATTTATCCATGCAACTGATTTTCATGAAAATTTTGATTTGAGTTCTACATACCTTCTACTTCAAAGCTACTTTTACTTCATACCCTGTGCTGCGGCTGCTTTTTATTAAGCAAGGGATGAATACTGTCCCTGGTAGAAAATAATTTTAGAATTTTAAATTCGAGCGTGTAATTTATTGAAATCATCTATAAGTTGAATGAACGTCAATTGATATTAAGGGACATCGTTTGTGATTTGGTACACAGTTTCGACCCTAAAAGCTACCCTTGAATAGTTTTAAAAATTGTTCAAATAATTCTTTAGCCACTTGGTATAGTTCCACTATTACAGGTTTGCATGACATTTTGGGTTTATGTTATACGTCCTCTTGTTCAAAGGTAAGAGACTATCCTTATTTGGTAATAATTATAAAACTGTAGATGCAAACCCTAAATATTCTTCAAATAAATTACATTAATATTAGTTTACATTATAAGGGGAAAATTATGAATGAATTATGAATAAAACCTGGAAAACAACCCTTATTACGGTAATCATTAAAAATCATGTGGAAAAATGTTATCAAGCAACATGGAACTATTAAATCTAAGATTAAATGTCTATTAATTTTAGATTGCTGTACTATTTTATGTTTTATCATTTATTGAAGACTTCAAATCTTTCTAAAAACCACCCCTTTTAAAAAATTTGTCAAAGATTTGTTAGGTACAAAATAAAAGTTTCATTTTAAAATAGATTTAATATCTTTGTATTAAAAGATTTTTAAATAAAAACATTGTTAATCCTTTTCACTACTGTTTTCCTTTTCCTCCTCATCATCTTCTTTGTCCATAATTGGAGGAGAATTTTGAAAATATTCATTCATGTTATACATCCTGAGTAACAGAAAAACCCTACTCTCCTGCAACCGCACGCTGGAAGCATTCAACGTGATACTGAAGTTTTAGAATATTTTTTACGCAGTAATTTGTTAATCAACATTTTTTTAGTTTTCTAACGTCTAGAAAAATCATTCAAATGAAATGCTGATTTTTTAAAAGTACACTAGTGGACTATAGTTTCCGCTGGATGACGTTGGAACTGTTGAAATTGATTAATTCACCGAGCTAAGGGATTTTTTAATTATTTACTTTTCTTAAAACATTTACAACAACTCAAGAGTTTTTATTGAAAAATTTCAAATTTTGAAGGATAAAATACTCCGAAAAACGCCAAGTTTGGAACCAAGAACGAGAAATTAAGTCGCTTAGCTTCTGTGAAATAATCAGTCAAAATTGTCCATTATGTACAATAATTGAGCATTAAACTATGTGCTTGTTTTAGTGCCAAAGGATTCTTATTGCAAAATACTTTCCAAAATGTTTTAAAACCATAAAATTCATGAGGAGCAGTGGTGAGGGTAATCTATTGTGCTCAGTTAAAAACTGATTTTGAGAATTCAAATTAGTAACATGCTTAAAAAATAAGTAATGTCTCAGCTTCTACTGTATAAATTTTGATCATATTTTAAAATTTGGGGTGCCATGAGCTAAATAATTCAAATAACGTAAAGAAATTTGTAATCGTGCAACATCTTGGAGTTATTATATTGTTTATAAGAAAAATGAAAAAACAAAATTTTAATAAAATCCCTAGGCTTGCCAAATTAACTGACTAAAAATATTCCGACACTGATTAGAAACTTAATTGCTCTAGGGCACATAAAAATCAAAATGTCATTTGGATGATTTCTCAGAAGGTAATTTTTAAATGGTTTTTTAAAAGTTTTTACAAATTAAAATTTTTTCTCTAAATATGGAGGTCTTGGGTATAAACAAAAGGGTCCATATAAATAGAGAAAAAAGTTGTTTTTAACTCAATTTCTTATTATTTATTAACACGTTCGCTGCCGTGCCGACCCGATCGGGTCGGCATACGTAGTTGCGCTAGAAACATCGGCCGACCCTATCGGGTCAGCAATTAGTAAGGGTCTACAAAATATCAATTTTTAAAGTCTATAATTCTATTTATCAATTATTTAATAGACAATTCATGAATATAGGATCCCATAGTTATGTAAAAATGTATCCAGGACATTCTAAAACCATTTACTTCAAGTTAAAATTTACTTTAAAAAAGCGTGAATGATGCCGACCCGATCGGGTCGGCACATTTTCTTTTTAACTTTGATCAATGTTTTAATGTTAAATAATTGGTAGTTTTATTGGGGATGGACAAAACAACACATCGATACATTTTATAAAGAAATTGTAATAGGATAAAATACATTTGCAGAAAAACTAGGTTATTTACATGTGTCTACTTATGTACATTTTTAAAACAGTCCTTGCACAAAAAGGGTTTCTCAGGACACATTTTACATAGGGTAGTTACTTTTTTAAGGTTTTTTTTGTTAACTTCCGGTCTCTTGTGCGGGCAACTCTTTGGTAGCACACTTTGCAGTTCTTTCGCGCTCTTCGTTTGTTCTTCCCTTCACCAACTAAAGTGGAAGTGTCAGACAAGAAGTGATGTCCAACTTCTTTCACAGGCTCAACCTGTCCCGTCTGCAAACCCAGCAACTCATACAAAATTTGTTCTCTAAATGTAGTAATGGAGTACACGTTTTCTTCTACTTTGGGCTGTGACTCCCAACGGCATCTTTATACACTAACCAGACATTAACAACAGCTGTTCCTAAGAGGAACTCTTCAGCGACTTTATGGTACCATCGCATCGTTTTTCTTAGAGCAGTGCTGTACGATGCCATCTGGTCAGACACGTCGATTCCCATCTTTGCCTTGTTGTAATGAACTATTACTAGAGCCTTTAAAATAGGTTGGCCCTGTCTTGTTTTTTTCCCTGTGTCAATATAATCCACAGGATGCTTTGTTGACATCATCCTAACCTCCCTCTTGTCAAACCATTTCGTGAATACAATGCCATTCGGGTACTCAAGGCAGTTCATCTCACCTCTACGAAGTGTTACTGTCCCATTGGATGGTACTGATTTTTTGTGGGGAAACCATGCCCTATTATGAGTAACACTTCCTACAATATGTGTGTTACGTGACAAAAGTATATTGGCCAAGTCTACAGAGGTATAAAAATTGTCTACATATAAGGTATGGCCCTTATCTAGGTAGTCTTTCATTAAGTCCAAAACTACAGAAGTTACTAATGTTAGATTGTCATCAGCTCCAGTCCCTGCTCCCATGTAAACTTTTACTTTAAAAGTGTAGCCACTTGTGTCACAGATTTTAAACCCCTTAATCCCATATTTGTGTGTTTTGTTGGGAAGATACTGGCGAAAAAGGAGCCGTCCTTTAAAAGGGATCATACTCTCATCCACAACAACATCTTCACCAGGAGATTTTTTAATTTTGAATTGGTTATTCAAATGATCAATAAGGGGTGAGATTTTGGATAGTCTACCTCCCTGTGGCATTTGCTCATTATCACTAAAATGCCAGAATCTTAATATTAATTGAAACCTATTCCGGCTCATAATTTTACCTGCAACACAATTTTTATAGAGTATGTTATTCGACCAATAATCTGTCAGTCGAGGCATTGGCACAAGACCCATCCGTAACAATAATCCCAAGAACTTTTTTATTTCGTCTGGATTAGTAGGTCTCCATTTTCGCAGTCTACTACTACGATTCAATCGTAATTTACTTATAACCTGAGCAGCATTACGATTAGTTTCATCAACCATAACCTGTATGATTTCATCAGTCAAATATGCATAAAAGTAATCAACAGGTTTTGCATTTTGTGGAAGATTGAATGAAAATGTTGGTACTCCGTCAAATTTAATATTTTTTTGCCTACCCTCAAACAATTGCCATTTTTCATCTTCATCTTTTTTCATTTTTATTCAACACTTTGTATTTTTCACCTAAACTAATATTTACATCTTCTCTTTGTACATGTTCTATATTTACAACTTCATCAACATTCATAACGCTTTCATCATTCACACTGTTATTTTCACTAATAATTTCAGTCATAACTTCATTCATATCTTCATCATGATTATTGTCTACAACATTACTTATCTTACCATCTAAGTCACTCTCCGATAAAGAGTCTTATCTGGGAGCAAAGTCGGGATCTTCGTCCGTGTTATCCATGTCGCTCTCTTCATTACTTCCCCAACTATCATCACTGACACAGTCCATTTGTGGGTCATATTCACTTGTCATAGGATCAGTACAAAGAGTTTGTTATTTCATCACTATTCAAATCACCCATTGTTGAAAATATAAACTAACTAAATAAACTAAAATAAAATACAAACACTCAAAGACATACGTAACATGGAAGGATATCTGAACAAAATGTAAAATTCAGTGTGAATACACTACACCTAACAACACACAAACTGTAACCAAGTAAGGTTAGATTTACACTAAGCGGGTGCCGAGTACAATAAAAAGCGCGCAAAATAACATGAACATGTGTGTCACGATTTACCGCGCACCGAGTGCAGTACTGCCAATATCTTACGTGAAATATACCCAAAAACAATGTTGTTCCGATCGGGTCGGCACATTTATTTTTCAATTAAAATTCGTTAATAAAAAAATCTGCCGACCCGATAGGGCCATAATTAACAGCTGTTATTTGAAACATTTTATTTATAAAATATCATATGACACTACGTAACAAACATATTACAACAAAAATTAATGAAAAAAAGTAACGATAAAACTTGGCAATATGGGGACATCACCGGTCCATCCCAGTGGCAGCTAACGTGTTAATATATAACAACAATTAATTATTGTTTTTATCTGTTATAACTGTCCTATCTTATTGTATAATTTAACTATGAAACTTTTTCTTTCTAATAATTATCCTTCTACGATTGGAATTCATCAAATTACAAACATCGCTTTTTTAAAAGAAAAATTTGTATTTTGATTTTACAAGCCCTAAGTTAAGTGTTAAAGAGAGCTTATTAGCCCTAACTTCACCTGGTAAAATAAGATGATCTTTTAACTTCGAGTTACACTTTTCTATTTATGGGGACCAACATTTTTGTTCTTTGAGTCATCCCGGACACTTTTTCGCACTGCTCTCAAAATATTCAAAACTCAAACTAAATATAGATCCTGCCTGGACTATACTGTATATGTAGATGCGAACATAGGTGGTTTGAACCATTCATATGCAACTCATGTAAAAATGATTTATAAAACCAATACACTCTCACTATAAGCACTTTACTATATTGCACATCAATCAATAACAACCAACAAGACATAATGACAAAGATAGTATCAAAATAAATTCCAATAGTATATATATATATATATATATATATATATATATATATATATATATTGAGACAGCTAACACTGTTGCGTCATTTTACGCCAATAACATTGTGACGTCGATGTTAATTTGAAGAGTATATTAATATTTTATCGATGAATATAGGTCTTTAGTTTATTCTAAATTGGTTAGTGTCACCAGATTTTAAACATTCTGATTAGTAACGAAGTTAAAGTAAACTTAATTTTTCGAACTATAGTACTATCACTGTGAACCCATTTCGTACTACTGACACTGTGGCGTCACGCGTATACTCATAGAGATGATTATATCATTATGACGTCGTCAACGTATATGTTTTTTCCTACGGTACATACACTATGCCGTCGTACAGTGTTGCCAGATTAAATCACAGATGTTTGGAAGCACGTGTGTCCGGTCCGCTGAGTAAACACTCCTTGGTGGAAATATTCCTTAGGTCTCTTCACTTAGACCTACTAGAGTACATTATTTCTTTTACGTAACCAACAAGGTGACTTCTGTAAATCACCGATTCTCATTTACTTGCTCAATAAATACTGACACTCTATGATTGGCCATTCATATACTATGGATTCATATACAAGCTTCAATAACCATGGAAAATAATAGTGTGAATCACTATAATGTACCAGACCTTCACAACACAATTGAAGACATAGAAGAAATAATATCAAGCATGCCCGAGACTGACATCGAGACATCAATCACATTAGCAGCAGAGGCCGGGACCGTTCTTCTAGCTGAAAATAATAAACTTAAGCAGGAAGTTCATAGCCTAACACTAACTAACTCTAAGCTTGCGCAGATGATCTCTGAACAAAATAATTTTGACGAAGGGAAGCATCGAGTAACAATTGAAGACTTTGAAAATAAAAACTTGACGCTAACTAATAGAGTTGAAACACTAGTTGAGACCATTGAACAACTTGAAAAACAACTGGTTAAAGAAAGAGAGCTAAGGGATGAGCTGACCACTATTTTCGAAATCCATGACAAAAGTCAAATAGATATCATTAAAAAATATGAACACATAATGAATGAACAAGCGAATGACATAGCCGCCCTCAAAAGACATAAGATAATCCAAACTGAAGATAATATCAAAGAGTTTTCGCATTGTGGAACACAAACTGACACCCAAATTAGGTCAAGTGTCCCTAATATTATTTCACAACTGTCCCCAAACACTTACCTTTTGGAAGAACTAACTCGATTAAAACTAAGACATGATAAACTGGAAAGTCTGCTTAAGGACAGGGAATCAAAACCACAATTTCAATGTCATGAGAATCTTAAAAACAATATTGATAAACCCAAGCTAATGACAAAAGTAGGGAAAGGAGGTAATGCACAAAAATTTTTCAGCGTCTCACTTAAAGCTTCCAAATACAGAGAAAAATACCAAATTAGGTCCATAGAGACACCTAAAAAAGTTTCACAGGCTGGGCCAATCATTAATCTGAAGACTAAACACCAAAAAACAGCTTCAGCCACACACTTAGCCTATAAGAGAAATACTTTCATGGAATCCGGACCCATGGAACTGACCAGTAAGGATGGCCAAAGATTCCTTACGATTAAAAATCCCCCTCTGAATGCAATAAAGCGTCCTGCTGATCAAGGCCTTGATGATTTCTACGATCAATACATAGAATTTTTTATTAATCTCAACAAAGGGCAGCAGACTATGAAGACATTCTCAATAGAAATCAATTCACCAAATGAAAACATGAATGAATCCACTACAGGAAAAATCATTTTTCAACATCATAAAGAAACTCATACCTACATAGATGAGCCGATTTTGACTTCAACAACACCTGAAAATCAAACTCTAGAAACTGGGGAACATTTTTTATCGACAGCCCAAAAGAAAAAGGGAAAATTAAAAATAGTAGCCAAGGATCAAAATTCACAGTATATCACCAAAATATCGACAGAATAAGCAACAAAGTAGATCGGCTAAACCATTACCTCCACCTTACCCAACCTGATTTAGTTGTTCTCTCAGAACATGGCCTAGATCCCTTAACAATTAAAAATGTTAGATTAATAGACTATTCTCTGATATCTGAGTATAGCAGACAAAACTACAAAAAAGGGGGTGTTGCCATTTTCAAGAGTAACAACATCGGATATGAAGTGGAATGTGTCCCCCTCAACAGCGAGGAACTTATATGTGAAATGACAGCCGTTAAGGTCCATATAAGTAGGAAAAGAGATATTTTTATTATTGGACTATATAGACCGCCTCTTGCTTCCTTGGACCAAGCACTAGATCTACTTGCCAGAAATCTGGAGTCTCTCCCCAACAAAGACATATGCATCTTAGGTGATATAAATATAAATAGACTTGTAGCCTCAAATGAAAACAACAAACTAAATGAACTTCTGTCCCAATTCAATATTTCGAGGAGTCCGTTGCCTGCCACTAGAATAACTGCCAATAGTGCCACATCCATTGATATAATTTGCACCAACATGTGCCCAAATACAATTTCGTATCAACTAGTGGAAGCTGGGCTATCAGACCATAGAGGCCAACTATGCAGCATGGGAGTGTCCTTGAAAAAAGGAACTCAATCCTTTTCTTTCCGTAGGGCACTAAACAGCAACAATCTCTTAGCTCTTAATGACCTTCTTAACATTCAGTCTTGGGACAGAGTTTATCAAGCTACAGATATAGAAGACGCCTACTCAAACCTAATTGGAATTTTTGTGACAGCTCTTGATATTACGTGCCCACTCACAAAAACAAGGAACAGGAAAAATCATTTTAAACCTAGAATGACCTTCAGTCCCGAACTTGCTGAACTTCGGACATCTTTTCTCCAAGCCAAGGAACAGTACAACAACAGTGGAACAGCTGAGGATAAAATCATTACCAGCCAAAAAAAGAAGTCATATGACCTAAAACTTCAGGAATTAAGAAAAGAGGCCACCCAACAACACATAATTGACTCAAACAACAAGAGTAGAGCTATATGGCAAATAATTAACAGTGAGAGGTCATCAAAGAAGGCAGAATCAGAGACAGTCTGGAGACTGGACACCCCGGATGGAACAGTCGAAGATTTATCAAGTATTGCAGAACATTTCAACTTCTATTTTAACACAATAGCTGACAACACTCTGCAGAGAAACAACTTACAGACTGTTCAACCTTATGACATAGCTGACAATTTTCAAGGGGAAGAACTTTTAAACTTTAAACTAACGTCTACCAAAGAAGTGTTAACTATTATTGAATCCATGAAGTCCTCCTTATCTACTGGAATTGATGGCATCTCTTCAAAATTGATTAAGCTCTGTAAAGAAAAACTATGCCAGCCCTTGACTAATGTAATTAATAGATCCTTAGCACTAGGGGTTTTCCCATCACAATTAAAATTGTCTAAAATTTACCCCCTTCATAAGCAAGGTTGTAAAACGGACATAAAAAATTTTAGGCCAATCTCCTTAATCCCCACCATATCAAAGATCATAGAAAAAATTATCCTATTGCGTCTTTTTGACCACTTGACTTCCAATAATCTATTGCCCAAAGGACAACATGGCTTTATACCTGGCAAATCAACTAGTACTGCGCTTTCTGAATTGGTAGAATACATAATAGAAAAACTTGAAGATGGATGCTCCATATCAAATGTTTTTTTAGACCTCAGTAAGGCCTTCGATTGCCTATCACACAACATGATAATTTCTAAAATAAGGGCTTTAGGGGTAAAAGGTACAGCGATCAAGTGGTTTGAAAGCTATCTTACAGGACGGAAACAAATCGTTGAACTGAAACAAGTACACAACGGGGTCTCGGAGGTGAAGGTTTCCACCGAAAAATTAATTACTAGAGGTGTTCCACAAGGATCAGTGTTGAGACCTGTCCTATTCATCCTATTCACAGGAGACATACAAAATTATCTGAAAGACTTCTGCCACTCTATCCTGTACGCCGATGACACTGTCCTTATAACTAGCAGCAACAATAAAGAGGCACTAGAAATTTCCACCTTTATCTCTGTGAATGTAGCCCAACAGTATTGCCTTGGAAATGACTTGGTTTTCAACCCCTCAAAAACCAAGCTTCTTAATTTCGGGAGACTCAAAGACGACATCTCAGACCTCCAGACCTAGAAAGAGTAGAGGAAACTAAATACCTGGGCCTGATTCTTGATCAACAACTATCATGGAACAGCCACATTGATATCCTGTGTTCTAAGCTCAGCACTGCTCTCTTTGCACTAAGAAGAGTCAAAGCCACTGCATCACCAAATATTTTGAAAACAGCCTATTACGCCCTTTTTGAGACCCACATAAGATATGGTATCACATTGTGGGGAGGATCGTCCAACAGCAATCTAAATCGAGTCCTGGTTCTTCAAAAGAAGGCAGTACGGCTCATGGCTAACCTCACTCCACGTGAAAGTTGCAGAGAGGCTTTCAAGAACCTGCAGATACTGACTGTTGGCTCAATTTACATAATTGATGTTATATCTTATGCATTAAAGCAGGACCTAATTCGAAATGAATCAAAACATCACCATTTCACTAGGCAAGCCCAGGATTACCATCTTCCTGCACACAGATCTGCACTCTTCACAAAGAAGCCTTCTTACGTCGGAGCAAGACTCTTCAATAAGCTGCCACAAGATTTTAAGAACTGTACAATACCAAAATTGAAAAAGAAGCTGCAAACCTGGTTTTTGGCTACACCCATTTATCGACTAGAAGAATTTTTTGAATCCTTTTAAGTTATTTTACATTGTATTTGACGCATTTACCTGTTCTTTAAGATCATGGAAATAAAGTCTATTGTCTATTGTCTACTAATTCTTTATTTAACTTAATTAACTTTAACATGAGGTGTCCCTAGTATATTTAAATTTAAATGCCATCCACATTTTAGTTTTCACAGCCTTTTTTCTATAAGTAGAGTTTCCGCACAGTTATCGTCTTACTACGATTAAGAGACGACGTTCCACATATCTACAAAATACAATTTGTGTCGGCACTGGTGGCGCAGTGCTGTAACCCAGCTACTTGGGGACAAAGTGTTTGGGAGATTGTAGGCGATAGGTTCCATGCTCGGTCCACTTAACAACGACTCAATGATTTCCATCGTCGTAGACACTACTAGAGAAGTCTTGGGTGCCATGTTGGATGGTAGTCAAGGTTCAAATGTTGTGTAGGGAAGAGAACTGAGTGTCAGACTTGTCAGTTAATTGAAAATCAGACCAACACTACGTTGTTCGGATTCCACGTAAAGCTGTAGGCCCCATAGTTGCCCTGGCCATTGGGATATTAATAAATAATCCTTTCTGAACTAAGTCCAACTCTGATAGTAACAATGACTACACACGTTCATCTACACTTATTACTCTCATTCACTCCTCATATTCTCCCATATCTTGACGATCGGCGTCTTAGAAATGAATAATGACAACTAAATTAAATAAACTGTTTCAATATCATAATGTGGCGATATTTCTGATTGTTACTTTCCAGATTACATTCATGTATTTTGTAAAATAATTTAATATATTAGCCATAGGACACAATTAGATATTACATTATGAGAGAATGCCGTCATAGTTCCATAGTGTAAAACAAACTCCAATAACACAATAATAAAGAACAAATTGGTCAGGTAAATTAAAACTAAAAATATAAACTTACTGTTAACTATAATTTAATATAATATGCGCATAGTATTTCAATAATATACACACCCACCACACTAGCCTATTCCGCTGATACACGAGACATAGCAACCACACTAACCCATCCTATAGGCACACGACACTTGACGAGTCAGTGGCCTATCATATAGATACAATACACTTGACGAGGTGACCAAACTCATCAATTTTACCCATGACATATGGCGAGCGGACTATTCCTTTCCACGTTTGCACGAAATTTAACAAGCGCTCTGCCCAGCCTATAGACATAACATTTTATATATCCACTAATTCATTCCATACTCATAATATCTGACAATCTTACTTACTCATGTCATAGGCACTCGATATTCAACGAGCCCACTAACCCACCCCATATATAAGATACTTGACTACTGTTATAACCCACCTTATGGACAATATGGACTTTACAACCCAACTAATCAACCCTGAATCTTGGTGAGCCCGCTAATCTATGCTATTTATACACGAAGCTTAACGGACCTACGAACCCAGCATATAGACACCCAACATTTGACGAGACTTCGAATCCATTTAAAACAAATGACAATCGATTACTCTACTGATCAATATTATAATAGACACATGACAATTGAAGAGCCTACAAACCATACCAAAGACACACGAAGCTTGACGAGCTTACCAAGCCAAACATGTACGGTTACTATCTAAACATTTTCTTCATTAATACCTGCAATTATGAAGTACAGTACGGTCGCGGTAATCCTAATATTTTTTCCCAAGCACTGTTCGGATTATCAAATTGTTCGGACTATCAAGGGTTGATTAAAAATGCTAATTATTGCATAAAATTGCCGAGTTAACGTTGTGTGTTTACGTTTAGTTGAAATTTTTATAAGTGATGTAAAGTCATGAACAGTACAGTCTTAGAACAGTAATGACACTAGCCGTTTCCAAAACTTACTAGACTCGACATGTAACGAAAACAGCTGTTGCGAATGACCAGGAGGGGGAAATCCTCGCCTATATAACGGCTGTTCGGACTACCGCGTGATTCGGACTGCGTGGATTCGGATTACTGTACCACGATAAAATTATTCCCAAGGTAGATGGGAGTACTTACCAATGCTTGAGTAGACGCGCTTCTAAAGGAGTGTTATAGCTTGTCAAGTTAACAATGGGTTGTCTACGTAATATTATCAGTGGCCACCCAAATTGATCTCGGGTGGCTACACAATTGGTAGCGTAGTTGGTTCAATCCCAGCTTCATGTGCTAAAGGTTGTCAGTTCGATCCCAATCAGAGTCAATACATTTTGAGAAGGATCAGCTGATAACCACCGGCTGTTCATTTGTCATTGAGCTATTAATTAATGACACTTTCTAAGGAATAGTCGGCCTTAGTCTGTAACAATGACTACATTCGCTCATCTACACTCATCACACTCAATCGAAATCCATATTCACCCATATCTTGACGATTGGCGTCTTATGAATAAATAAATAAATAAAATAAATAAATAAAAACACAAGTTGATCAAAGAGTATAATTTGACCAGTGGGTATACTGGTAATGATCCCAAATGGGCTACTAAAGTTGTTCACGGTTGGTTACGCAACTTCATCCCCCAAAGCGTAATAATGAAAAATAAAAATTGTTCACATATCTTAACCAAGTGTATCAGTAGTGGTAAACAGCCCAGGTAGAGAAGTTGAGTGGCTTCAGAAATTTAACATGAGTGGCTACTCAAATTAAATATGAGTGGCTACTCAAATTGATCACGATTAGCCACCAGATAATGGGTGGATAATGGTTATCTATTAAATTTTGTAATCCACCATAAAAGAATATATAGATTTTGAAAAGTGCTTACTATTTATATCATTTGAAACAACATGACTACCAAACAAACATTTTAATTTATCTTAATTAAGAGTACATATATAGTTTTTTAGAAAAAGAGTAGGGACATGACGTCGGTGCCAAATAATGCTGAAAATAGAACCAAATTCAATATTAACTACTGTATAAAATTATACATCAAAGTATGAAGTGTACTGTTTAAAAATGCACATTACTACAACAGTATAATGAAGTACATTACCCTGCGGACAATTAAAAGAATTATTGTTTGCTATTTTGTTGTATGAACTGGGTTTGAAAAAATCTACTTTTAGTAATATCTTGTTCATGTGTTAGTATGAGCCACGTATACCAAATTTAAAGTTTATATCTCACTTAAATATTACTTTCATATTCGACATGATCTAAAAATATTAAGTGCCATATTTAACAAACATTTAATTTCAGACATTTTTACATAAACAGAAATATATATGACAATAATGCTTGTGAGAGAATTTATTATGCTGTGATAAATTGTTAATATTATATTTATTTAAAGATTGCCTATTTTATATAGATACACACAAATTTGAAACTTGTAGCAATTATAGAATAATTGTTTCATACAACAGGAAGTATGTGATTAACATAAATTTGTGGTTAATTCAATTCAGAAGCAATGTAAAGTCTGTACGGTGGTGCTTTGTTTTCTGACTTCTGCCTTTTATTATCAGGGCCAACTTGCGTACTAATGTACACGTTCTGAAAACACATGACTTGTATCTGGTCTAATACTGGACTAAGCCTTGCGAAGCAGCTGAGTATTGTGCTTCACAATGCAATCAGTGTACATAACAAATTTAAGGTAATTATATAGAACAGAGGTTTTGTCGAATTTTTTGCTGACAAGTTTTTTTCGAAGTAACTAAGAAACAAGAATATGCTCTTATTTTAGTGAAAAGCCTAAAAAAATACGAGACTGAAGAACAATGGAAAATATATATTTCTATAAGTATAGTCAGCGATATGGGTACTGAAATTGTGCGGAAGTTTTCCTTGATTACGAATATGACAAGGTCTATGCAATCGAACCATTACTAAGCACCGGAATTTGCCGATTTTATTAATGTTACATTCTATTAAGATAGGACCAGGTTAGGTTATGTCAGGTTTGTTTGGTTGTGTTATATTTGGCTAGATTATGTTAGGTTTTATTTTAAGTTGGTTAGGGTTTTAAAGTTATGTTGGTTAAATTAGTTTTAACGTAACATAACCTAAACAAACCTAATATAACCTAACCAGTGACGGATTTCCCACTAGGCACACTGGGCCAGTGCCTAGAGGCAGCCGATATGTCCTGACAGGTGTCACCTCCGCCGCACCGGCTGGTCCGACTGTCGACGTTTCTGTCGGCGCAGAAATTATGTGAACCTGAGTTTGAAGGTTCTTTTATAAGAAACTAAGAAGCCTATGAAAACTCCTATAAAATAACTTTAAATTGATACATTTAAATCGATTTAAATCAGTATATAATCACTGCGGTTATTTACACGTATGAAAACGATGCATCGTAACTATAAATGTAATAAAGATTACAACAAGGCCAAGTAATTAATTTTACAACCTCTAGAAGCCAAGAAAACAAAGTTCAATGTAGTTGATAAGAACTTTTTTTCTTGAAAACATAACATTTTAAAATTAATAAAACTTATAGGAAACATTCCTATCAACCACGTATTAAAATATAAATGCACTAAATGATCGGTTTTTTAAGTAATAACGGGGTAAATTTAATGTAGACTGAAAAATAGTTCGATTCTGGTACTTTTTTGTTCCAAATAAGAATAGTCATTATAGATAAAATTTTGAAATTTGCATGTCATTACGCACAATTAAACAAGGAAAACAATGGTATATTGGAGTTTTCATAGGTCTCTTAGTTTCTTAGAAAACAACCTTCAAACTCAAACTTCAAACTCGGGTGCACATAATTTTTGCGCCGATAGTAGCCAAATCGGAGGGCTGTGTGATTATCCGATCTTGAGATTGCAAGGGTTTACAATAATTACAAGAACGTCTTTTTAGTAACAACTATAGGAATTAAGCATTCTATTAAGAACTAACTTCTTAAAACTCAATTAAAATTTCAATATTCTAACCTTAATAGTTTTTTTTTTTTTTTTTATTTACAAAATGTGAAAGTAGGACTTTGTTCCAAAAGTACTAAACATCAGTGTTTTTTCCTCTTCGAACCGCAATGAAAAATATTAAAACTTAAAATGAAAATGTGTAATTGATATGGCGGGAATTAAATAATGTAAAGATTTGTGTATTTTTTAAAAAACTTAATAAATATTGAATTTATAGCAGAAGTTCAATCTTGAGTAGGCCTACATTGCATTTTGAAACCGACAGTAGAAAAAGTAGACGGATTGTATTACTCTTTAGTAATTTTCATGTCCTCTCTTGGAGGTGTTTTTCATATGTATGAAGAAAGGGCTAAGTAACGATGTAGAGTAAGAGACGTGTTACTAACGTCAGACAAAACCAATGGAACAAAGTCATCCTTATAGGCCGTGATAAATTTAGAATAGAACGAGGAAAAAAAAGCTTGAGTTCCGGCACAAGTAAAAAACTCTTGTGTGCTGTGGCACAAGTAAAAAAAAAAAAAAAAGCTTGAGTTGTTTATGACGAACTCAAGTCAGCTTTATTAAAGAGTTAAATCTCCAATTGGCATTTCCCAACCAACATAGACATAGTTCTTCATAAGTGTGCACAGCTGTTCCAAACTGCTAAGCAGAACGTTCATTTTCTGTCTTAGAAAGAATGAAATCTTGCTTTAGATCTATAATGAGTGAAGATAAACTAAACTCAGCTCCTCTACATATCGACGCTGAACTTTTGAACGGTGATAAGATAAAAGTTAGCTTTAATAAACTCCGCTGCACCGGTCCCAAGCCCGGGGTCTCATCTTTCCCATAACCGATGAGAAAGGAGGAGGGTACATTCCCACAGCTCTCAGTGTGATCCCGATACTGAGAGCACTCCTATCCCATTAATTCCTTATCCTACCAAAAATCCACTCTCCCGTGCCGTACCGTGTCCGGGGTAGGCTTTCAAGCCAACAAAGACTTGCCTGCATGTGCATGATAGGGGCCTTTAGGCGACCCCTTTAATTGCACTGGAGGTTCTTCTTAACCTGGAGGCTCGGGCGGCGGCTTACAGGCTTCACTGGAGGGGGTCCTGTACAGGTCACTCCTCAGTGGTAAATCTAGTAAACGATGAGGTACTCTCAATGAAGTTTGACTTCATTGGGACTAAGTATCTTTTCACCAGACCCTATACTGTGGATTTCAGGTCGAGGGAGTACTGGGACGCTGTTAGTAGCCCGGTTTCTTCTCACGACCGATTTGTATGGTTCACAGACAGGTCAATAATTGGGCAACAGAGCTGGATTTGGTGTCTATACTGGCGACCCCAGGACCAACGCTAGCGTGAGCCTGGGAGCGTATGGCACCGTTTTCCAAGCTGAAGTCACCATACGTTCAGCGCAAACTATGACAGGGGTTTGCGGGAAACATATCCACATCCTCTCAGACAGGCGGCCTTAGGGGCTCTTGACTCCTGGAAGGTTTCGTCTGGTCTAGTCTGGGAATGTGTGGAGTCCAGGTACTCTCAATGAAGTTTGACTTCATTGGGACTAAGTATCTTTTCACCAGACCCTATACTGTGGATTTCAGGTCGAGGGAGTACTGGGACGCTGTTAGTAGCCCGGTTTCTTCTCACGACCGAATTGTATGGTTCACAGAGGGGTCAAGAATGGGCAACAGAGTTGGATTTGGTGTCTATACTGGCGACCCCAGGACCAACGCTAGCGTGAGCCTGGGAGCGTATGGCACCGTTTTCCAAGCTGAAGTCGCCATACGTTCAGTGCAAACTATGATAGGGGTTTGCGGGAAACATATCCACATCCTCTCAGACAGTCAGGCGGCCTTAGGGGCTCTTGACTCCTGGAAGGTTTCGTCTGGTCTAGTCTGGGATTGTGTGGAGTCCCTCAGCATCCTGGGCTCAAGAAATCAGGTCTTGCTGGAATGGATCCCAGGACATAGGGGATTAGAAGGCAACGAGCAGGCCGATGCCTTGGCTAGGGAAGGAGCTATCAAGCCCTTCACTGGTCCTGAGCCGGCCTGCGGCGTTTCGGCTGCAGCTGTCAAAACAGCAATCAAAAACTGGGTCAGCGCCAGACATCTTGAAAGATGGCGGCGGTTCCCAGGGCAAAGACTAGGCAAGGTTCTTGTCAGAAATCCTTCCCAGAAGTTAGCAAAGCCACTTCTTGGGTTTAGTAAATTGCACGTCAAGCTGGTGGTGGGACTCATCACCAGTCACGGCAAATTCCGGAGGCATCCAAGAACAGTGGGACTCTTTACGGTGGATCCCATCTGTCGCCTCTGTGGAGAGGACGACTCGTCGGCAGAATACATTGTCCTGGAGTGTGAGGCTCTTGGTGCCAGGAGAAGAGTACTTTTTGAAGGCTCATCTCTGGGACAGTCGGAAATTACTAATCTAGTGAAGAAGCTCCTTGACCTGGTCAAGGATTACCAGCTTTACGACGATTAGGCACCGAGATTGGCACAAAAAGCCTCAGACTTTGTTGCAAGGGTTGGCTGGACCAACTGTACATCCCCTTTTAATCTAACATCTATCTAACATCTAGCTTTAATAGAGGAGTTAGCAATGGTTAAAAGTAAGATGAAACCAATGTAAGGAAACATAATAAAGACTTACCAAAGATATATTAGTTTATATTTGTTAATTTTTGCTTTTATTTTCAAATATTTAAATGATAATTTTTTAGTTTGTAAGAGTTATAAATAAACTTTAGCACAGATGTGGCCAGTGAATATACATCTATATCCATGTCATACACATGTGTATTCATTAGTGTGGCATGTTTCAAGGGGTCGGCATATGTATATATAAATAAAGTATATAAATATAAAGTGCGTAGGAGCGAAATATGTAAAATCCGTCCCTGAACCTAACACATCCTAAACAAATCTAACATAATGTAACAAAACCTAACACACTTACTAAAACTAATATTATTTAATCTATCAATACTTAACGTAGCCTACCAATACCAATCATGACCCCTATCCTATCAGAACGTAAACTTACTAAAACCGCACATTTCTTGCGTCAATGTGCTTGATAATGGTTCGATTTAAAAAACCTTGCCACATTCGTTAACAGGACACAATTCTGCACAATTTGAGTACGCACATTAATATTTGTATGAAAACAAATATGTTTCCGTTTTTACACATTTTCTTAATTTTCCCGGCTTTCCGCTGAAAAAAACGATCATAATATTCTTGTTTCTTCTTTATGTATCTTCTATGAAAAAGATTGTTAGCTAAAAAATTGACATGCCCCTGTTCTATATAATTGATTTTAGCCTTAATCAAGTCATCAAAGGTATATAGGTCTTATAATAGAAACTGCTCTTTCCTGGCTCCAAAAACTGTGAAGTAAAGATCCTATATTTGAAATTACAGTGACAGGTGTCTTTGTTTAAAAAGCTGAGAAATATCTAAAACGCTCCGAACATATCCATTAAATATGATATTCCACGCCAGTAAGATAAAGTAGCCTCTGGTCAGTGATAATGTAGTCAGTAAAAGCAACGTTATAGGTTATTCGAAAATAAAGTCCAGTAATGTAAGCAGATAGTTAGACTACGTGAAAGTAACGTTGCACATTCCAAATTATAAATAAAATCTAGTAGTACAATCAATAACGATAACATCAATTAGAGAATATTAAAATTAGCAATGCGCTTGGTAACAGCTCAACCGGTAACAGCACCGGACAATCTTTTGTTTATATCATATTCAACGAGCAGGCAGAGAACTTGCTTAATGAACCGTGCCAAAACTACGACGATTGATAATGTTGTAACGTATACTATTTGTTTGTTGAAGGAAATTAGGACATTATAAATAATAAAGGATTATGTTTTCTTCTGAACGAATCTGAAATAGCATTTTTCTATATGAATTAACGTTGCCAACTCAGAGCAGTTAACTATATATGTTAGTTCAATGAAAGCAGTTAAACTGTAGAAAACTTGGAAACAGTGTTAAAATATCTAAATGTGTTGATATTTGACTTTGTGACTTGTTAGACATAGTAACTAATGCAATAAGGCGAAATAAAACAAAAGACATCTATACAATAAGAAAACATATAGAAAAACAACAAGATGAAACAAACATGGATTAGACAAGAAGATGCAAAGGTGAATGAGGAATACATATGTAAACGTTTTGGCAGAAAACTTGCCAATAGAAAATGTCCTGCAATGGGTAAAAACTGTACCAAATGTGGTAAGCCAAATCATTTATTTATAGTATGCTGAATAAAAGATTTTCTCAAACAATCCAGTAATATTGTTCGCGAGTTTTCAGAAAATGATAGTAATGCCTTAGCTTGTAATATTTAAACTTTAAAAACAAAGTTAATAATGTTAAAGATAAGAAAGCATGGTATAAAACTATTGAGGTAGAAGGCAAGAATATAAATTTTAAACTTGACACATGTGCGGAGGTTAATGTTTTACCTTAGATAATCGTATGAATAAAAGTAATAAGATAAGCTAATACTTGAATATTTTGGAGGTTTCAAAGTTAAAACAATAGAATTTATAGAAACCGTGATTGAATCTAACTTGAAAATGGCGTTAATTAGATGTTTAGTTGTAAAATATTTCTGTAACCCTATAATAGGATCGAGGACAGCTTTGATCTTAATTTTATTAAAAGGATTGACAACATTGAACTTAGGTTAGAAAATACATTGTTAAGAAACAGAATATTTAATCGTAATAAATCAGAATTTGAGGGTTAAGCTGTTTTCCAGACTTTTGTAAGATAAAAATAGACAGCAAAGCTGTTCCACAGAAAAGCGCAATAAGAAGAATAACATCTAAAGTCAGGAATAGATTTGAACAAACATTAAGTCTTTGGAATCAAGAGATATTATAGAACCAGGTAATGAACCTGGTATTTTTTTTCTTTTTTTTCTCCTTCTTAACCTTACTCTGTCCATTCCTCATAGACTATTGATCAGTGCGAGGAACTTATTCAGACAGAGTAATCTTGTAATTGTAGAGAACCCCAATGGTTCTCTGCGTCTTTGTATTGACTCAACTCACTTAAATAAATATATTATTAGAGAAAGATATACAATTCCAACTATTGAATATCTGTCACAAAACCTAGCTTATAAAAAGTTTTTTTTGTTTTTGTTTTAGACATTAATGATGGATTTTATCACATTGGTTTGGAAGAAGAAGCAAATAAATTATGTTCGTTTAACTATAATTAGAACATATTGATTTTTCAGAGCACTATTTGGCCTTTCATGCCTACCAGCACTTAAAAAAAGCTAATGATTAAGTATTTTGGTAATAGCAAAGGTGTATCTATGTGCTTTGATGATTTGTACATTGCATAGGAGAATCTGTTGTAGATTTGAGCCAAGAAAGATTTGATTAATTAAAAACTTAAACTAAAAATTACTTAACCCTGGCTAAAATAATATCATGTAACTATGAATGGCCTTCAAAAGTTGAAGATTGAGAGATTAAACACTTTTACAAATACAGAAGTGACATATCATTTGAAGATTTTTACTGTATTATGAAGATGGATTGATCATTCCTAAATCATTAAGAAATTTCATTCTAAGTCACATTAAACATATTTAAGTATCAGCAAAACACTCTTATATGATACCAAGTTTTTCTATTGGCCAGCTATGACATCTGATACATATAAAAAAATATTAAGTTGTAATATCTGTCAACCATAAAAAACAGCAAAAGTTGAAGAATCCCTAAAGTCACACGAAATTCCTGACCTTCCTTTCTTAAAGATTACATCTGACCATTTGATTTGGATCATTTGAATCATTACAGTGGATACTGCTGAGCACCAAGGAAACAACTACTTGGTTGTTATGGATTACTATTCAAGATGGCTGGAGTTTTTTAAACTGAATAACAAAACAAGTTGTGCAATGATTGGCAAACTGAAGGTGTTGTTTAGTCGGTTCGGTATACCAAAGTTAGTAATAGCTGACAATGTTCCTTTTAGCAGTCATGAATTAAAACAATTTGCTAAATTGTGGAACTTTGAAATAGAGAATACTAGTCCTTACCATTCTAAGAGTAACGGGTTAACAGAAAAGGCAGTTTTCCACACACTGCGCCAGTTCAGTCCGCTCAAGTCTGTAGTTTATTTCATGCCCCAACCGGTCAGTAGACGACAGACAATGTTATTATGTTATTGTTTGCGTGCAAATTCTTTGTGTCGGCTTCCTTTTGTGTGATTTGAACGAGTTCAAGCAGTAGTGACGAAGAAACTGCTGTAATAGCTTTGGCACTAGCTGCGGAAGAGGATGATTAAGTGTAACAGAAAAAATAGAATTTGGGTGCATAGTATTAATTCCACACGGGATAATGAGGGAGAGTATATTATGTTTTTTCCAAGACTTAAAAATGGCAATCAAAGAATTGTTCAATAATTTCGTATGAGTTACGACATGTTTGTGGAGCTATTTGACAACAATGGCTGAACTGTTGAAATAAGTCATCAATCAAAACGCATGTATCTATAGTCACAGCACTACGCACATATGTCAGACCACTCAAAACACTTCTGTTTAGACCTAGACCATCTGTGATATGCGCATGCGTTGGCACCTCCGTCCTTCCGTCGTTTCCGTCAAAAATCGCTCGCGAAGCGAAAAGTGGCTGAGGCGGATGGAGCGGACTGAATTGAACGGACGAAACGGATCATGTGTGCAGCTTTACATTTGATACATTGTTTTAGATTTTTTTCAGAGTGACTGACCTGAGTGGATCCAGTGTGCCACGTGCCCAAACGTTCTACTTGGTTTTCTTTTGGCGCGTCGCACACTGAATCCGCTCAATTTAGTCCGCCCAGCTCTGCTCAGGTCAGTCAGCTCAGTTCCGGCAGTTTTCCCACACACTGCGTCAGTTCAGTCCACTCAGGTCAGTCATTTATTTCATGCGCCAACCGGTCAGTTGACGACAGACAATGTTATTATGTTTTTATTGTTCACGTGTAAATTCTTTGTGTCGGCTTCCATTTGTGTGATTTGCTATGAGTTCCAGCACTAGTGACGAAGAAACTGCTGTTATAGCTTTGGCACTAGATGCGGAAGAGGATGATCAAGTATCAAAGAAATACAATTAAGAATTTGGGTGCATAGTTTGCCACACGGGATTGTGAGGAAGAGTATAATATGCATTTTCCAAGTCTGAAAATGGCAATCAAAGATTTTTTCGTATTAGTTATGAAAAGTTTATGGAACTATTACATAACAATGGATCATAGATCATTAAAACTCATCTTTAATCACAGCACAATATATGTCGGACCTACCAGTTTCACTCAAAATACTTCTGTCTACGCCTAGACCATCTGTATACTCCGTCCTTCCGTCAAAAATCGCTCGCGAAGCGATAAGTGGCTGATACGGACGGAGCGGACTGAACTGAATGGACAGAACAGATCATGTGTGCAAGTCTACATTTGAATAAATGGTTTTAGATTTTTGGCGGAAGTGACTGAACTGGACAGACTGAACTGAGTGGATCCAATATGCGACGTGACTTATTGTTCACTAATCGTACCTTTATGACTTTTACGTCGTTAATACTAAACAACTTATGTATTTTATTTTATCTATCTATTTAATATTGATTTTGTTGATAGGGCTCGTTATAGAATTATTTATAAGATTTGTATATAATTTATACCATAGTCGTATTATAAATGAAGAAGGAACGTGACCTTGTTATATAAAGTAATTATAAACAATTGGCATTACTTTTGAAGAAGACATATTAACTACTTGTACATAATTTTATCTGACTGTTAGTTATATGTCTTATATCAGTTGGAAAACAGCGTCCACCCCAATCATATTGGGGTGAAAGTTATATTAACGTTCCCTTATTAAGTTAATATTCTACTCAGTTTTATTATTGTTCTTTAAACTTGTAAAATTATAATTTGACGTAAAAAATTAATATTGTTTTTACACATTACGATTGATGGATAACGTATGTTTATAAGGTAGAATCATCAAAAGTTTTAGTTGTTTTGTCTTATAGTTGCCGGTTAGGAGGGTAGTCAGTGAAAGAGGAAATGGCGTATTATTTGTTAAATTGTTCTAAAATGTTCTTTATAAACTTGTTGTAACAGATTATTTTATTATTTGAATAGGAACGAAGATAATGCTGTTACATACGGGTATTTTTAAAATTATATTTTATTGTATTTGGTATTGATGTTAATACATTTATACATTTTATGTTTATAAAGATTTTTAGGTATATGAATATGGCCTGTGTTGGTTTGTAATTCTTGCAATTAAAAAGAATCCTCAAATGTTTTGACTTATGATATTAAGAACAGTTTTATTGATGCAATGTAACCTAACATAAACAAATTTTGCGTGATTAACTTTTATGTACGCTAATAGTTGAATAATTGTCGAATACTTTTCCGTAGATACGGTTTCATTTATTGTTCACTAATAGTTCCTTTATGACTTTTACGTCGTTAATACTCAATAGTACTTTAGTATTAACGACCTCTGTTTCTTTATGGGTGAGTGACAGTGGATCGCCTGGCAAAAACTAATAAAACTATCAGCCAAGAAATAGCACAACTGCGACAGTGGAGCGTCTGACCTTGAGGCGCTCCACTGTCTCCACTGTCACTTAAAAAACTAAGGGGTCTTGAAATCTACGGTGAGATTGTGTTTAACTTGAGAGCAATCTAACTGTAAGCGATACATATGTTTATTAAAATAATCATACGTGTTACAGTATTTACACATGATCCGGGGTTGGATTTCCGGGTATGTTAGCAAATGTTACAATTCAAATTACTTTAGAAATAAAAAGGCCTTCAGTTATTGAAATTTTAAATATAATCTATATTAAAATAAGCTGTTATAGTCCGATTCATTGACACGCTTCTAAGTCATAGAAAAGGTGTATTGTAGAGGACGTAAAATCGTGGATTGGATGGCGTTTGACGTATTCCTAAGTAACTATTTTTCATAGTCCTTTCTATTAAATCTAGGCTAAGCAGGTTGAACCGTCAATAATGTAGTCATTTGAACAATAGCCATTAAATAATTGAAATTAGTTAAACAAAGAAATAAGTTGTGTGTGTGTGTGGTCTGTAACATATATATTACTCATAATCATATACGAGACAGAGGTTTTAGGATCCAGAACTGTATAATAATAATATTTATTGTCTTCACTTAATAAAAAAGTATTAAACATACAATATATAAAATAGTAAATTAATATAAATTAAAAAATTTTAATAAAGAAGAAAAAATAGTTCATATTATTCTTATAGTTCTTAAAATTTGAAATATTTAATTCGATATAAACAATTTACGGTCGTGTAATTTTTAAATGTTTTCTTGAAAGCATCTTCTTTCAGAATTCTTATATGTATTGGTAATTTATTAAATATTTTGATTGAATTGTTTTAAAAAATATGTATTAATTTATAATTTGTAAAATAATTTCTTCTTATATTGTCTTTGTTTTTTATAGAGTAGTTATGCATACTGTTTTAAATTATAAAATTTAAAAATATTTTATTTGACTATATAAAATAAGTAATGACGTAATATAAGATATTCTAAATAATGGTTTGCAGCTTGCCTTTTGGGGAAAGTTTTTTTATTATTCTTAAGGTATTTCTTTGTAATTTACAGATTTTAAAAATACCAGGACTGTTACCCCAAAGTAGAGTGCAGTAAGATAAGTGGCTATGGATGAATGAATGGTATAATAATAATGAAATATCTGTTTTTACATGATTTTAAATTCTACATTGAGCAAGAATTCCTATTGAATATTGTTTATACATAATCAGTATGGGCGTTCCAGGTAATATATAAGTCAATCTTTACTCCTAAGAATTTCAGTTCTTTATTTTTATTTATTTACTTTTTTATTCAACGAAAATACTATAGCTTATGTTTTATTGTTAATTTATTTTCTGAACACCATTTGATAACAACATGGGAATTTTCTTCACACAAACGATTGTAATTTAAGCCTTGCACAATAAGTGAGATATATCTTCGTTTGAATTTCCATATTTTTTTGTTTTAGAATATTGTAGCCTACAGATTGAGTGTAAATAGTATTTTTTGTTTGAGTTTAAGTATTTTTTTGTATATCTAAGTTTTAAATATTATTAAGTGTAACCCAAATTATTTAGTTTACATTTAAATGTATATTTATTATTTTAGAATGTTATACAAATTATTAAGTGTTAAAATGTAGAAATACATATTTGTTATTTACAGGCCTATTTGTAGTTATTGGCCTTTTTTGTAACTCTTTAATTTCTTTGAAACAACTTTCCGAGTAATTAAATTAATATAATTTAAAAAAACTACTGTTTGGCTTTTATGAATTAATTTGTATAAACTATGGTTAATATTTCATAATGAATACTCATGGGTTAAAGGGGCAAGTCATGATCAAAGGAAGAGTGTCTACGTGTTCCTTTTACATAAAACTAAATCGTATCAAGTTTATAATTGTTTTAAAAAAATGACTGTGAGCTTTAAATTATTACGTTAATTTTACAAAAGAATCTATGCCAGCCGGCTCTTTAGATCTCACAAGACTATTGTTAAGGCACAGAACTAGATATAGTTATTAATAAAGAGCTAAGTTAAATTTTTTATATATTTATTTTCATTTTACTGAAAGCTTCTTAAGATATCGATTTATTTATAAATAAATTTATGGCTTGGTAGTAATAATATATATGTATGCTTCCATTAGTTCTATTCCACAATTGTAATCCCAACCCGTTATTTATAAAACAATAGGCATTGACATTTAAATAACATACAACTTTATAATATTTGACTTTATTAGCTAATTATCATTAAAAAGACCTTGGCAACGTTGGTCAATCAAACTGTACAAGAAGCCATGCTAAGTCTAATAATCACTAAAGCAGACTAGGTGGTGATGATTTAAGGTAGTCTGAACTGCTGGCGATGTTGACAGTAAGACATGTGTTGATAAGATTGGACGTGCTGTTGATAAGACCAGCGGAAGCAAGCGTCTGACGCCATGGATTCGTGATATTTAGCCACAAAATTGATAATACATGCACACCTGACCTCCCCATAACATGCCACAAAATACTAAAGGAATTAACGCACTCTACAATAAAAAGTTTTGTATAGTATGAAAAACTGATGGGTTCACATGAATGAATATTCTTTAAAGCTCGTTTATACCATTAATTTCATTTCAACAAATGGGTTCCTAATGTATGGCAATGTGCCTCCCAACGTGTGTGTGTTATTGGCCACCTTAGACTACCAAGATGTGATATGTGCCCGTCACGATCAGTATGTTTTTTTTTATGACAAGATTCTGTCATCAATTGGACAATTCATAGGTCATATAATCTAAAATATAGTATACAATTCAGTATTTAAGAAGCATAATTGATAAAATACACCAAACCCAGTTAGTTTAATATGATATAAAAACTCAAACTGATTAAATAACTACGGTCAATAATAAAAACTAAACATTAATGACGTATAGTGGTTAAGTGGTAGAGAGGACTATTAGTCTTAAATTCACCCCAAAATATAGGCATTTTTCACTTCACTTCATTTTACTTCACTTCACTTCATTTTATTTCATTTCATTTTCATTTCATGAATGTCAAAGGCTAAGAGTGTAACTTAAATTAACGATCAATAAAACTTATAATACAGTATATCAGCTGTGGATAAGAGTCAGTAACAAGAGAGAACTATACTAAATGTAACAAACATGTAAGCAGTATTCAATAAACAAATGAAGTGCAGACCAAGACATAAAGTCAATAAAAAAGAAAAAGGACAGGGATTGATAACTCAACATGATAGTTTTACTCCGTATTCCTTTTATACAGTATGTGTTGGTGGGTGGAAGGTTCATCACCTCTGTTCGTGTATGGATGAATGGGTAATTTAGTGGCACATCCAAGTAGTAAGTCCAAGTAACGTACAGTGACATCTCAGTGACAGACCTATCCGCCCACCTAAACAAATACAGTAGTAATGATCCACCAACCCTCCCTTATACGTAGAGATGTACTGACCCACCCACTCTTCCACACACGTACAGTACTTGTGGGTGGGTCAGAAGCACTGTACGTGTTAGTGTGGGTGGGTGAGTACAACATAACGAGTATGGGAGGGTGGGAGGGTTAATAGTACTGTATGGGTTAGTGCTTCAATACCGCTGTACATGCATGGTATGCTGGGTGGGGCAATACCACTAGGCTTGTATCGGTGGGTGGATGGTTCAGTATCACTATAGTATATGTGTGGGTGGTTGGTTCAATACCACTATACTTGTATGGCTAGATGGGTTGGTCATATCCACTGTACTTGTATTTGAGGTTTGGAAGGAATATCACTGTACGTATATGTGTGGGTGGATGATTTAATACTACTATACATGCATGGGACTGTGGGTAGGTCAACACTGTATGAGAGAGCGTGTGGGTCAATACCACCGTACAAGTATGGGATAGCAGAAGGGTAAAAACTATACGTGTATTTACGTGAAGGGGTAGGAGGGATGGCCACTATCACTAAGTGTATATGGGTGTAGGAGCGAAACCCACTAAAACGGAACGCATACGCTTATTTTTACTGCACGTGTGTCCAGACGGGAGAGCTACATTACTAATGTACAGTATTGGAATGCAAAGTCGAAAGATGTAGGTCCATAATTAAAAATCGAAGTGTAATAATAAATATGGATAGTTAGTCCAAATTTAAACAGAGATGTATGCCCATAAACCTAAATCGAATTCAAATAAGTCTAGCTTATAGTAAGCCAATATGACAGTAAAGAAACAATACACCCATAATCTGAATCATATATCGAAGAACACAAGCACAAATTATTTTACTTTTTCAATACATGTATTTATCTCTAGAACTTTTTTTTTAATTTGTCAGTTTGGGTAAGAATGTAAAATTTGGCCCTAATTTAACCTAAATAATAGCTTTTTAAAACTAAATTGTAATTGGAGTAAACATCAATAAGAACTGAAGTAATATAATTCATTTGCCACTAGCTAAGTAATTATCTACGGCCTGGTTCACAACACACGCCCACCTACCGACCGACCTGCTGTACAATGTTCTGATTCACTGATGCCGTATTGTAGTATACACGATTACCCGCCAAGTGCGACGTTGTCAAACTTGGTGACGCTAGAATGATAGCAGAGAACAGTGACGCCATAGTGGTAAATACGCGTATAATAATATACACCGGTTGACACCAACGCTCCCCGCGGCAGCTGCTTGAACTTCAAATTATATACGACTTTTTAATCGATCCACATTGCGACGTCACACGGTAAAATTTTATCTTTAAATTAAATAATATTGCGTTGACTAAGTACAATTAAACTCATACCACTTTAATCTACATTTTTAACTCTACAAAATGACTATTTTTGAGTATTTTTAATTTCACGTACTTCCAAACTATAATGGGATTACATTATGGCGTCGTATACTTGACGCCACAATGTAAACTGACGCCAAAATGTTAGGAAATTTCTTTAACTCTGACGCAACAGTGTTAGGGGGCTATATATATCTATATATATATACAGGGTGTCTCTGAACTCTCTGATTTCAGCTATAATATGTTGTTCCTAGTTCATATGGGATACTAAATATCATATTTAAACTGTCCAAAACTCCTTGTCTATCCGTACAGCCGCCATTTTGTTTTTTTTTACTAATTAATTTTTATCTCAAGAACTATACGTTGTATTGAGCTGAAACTTTGCACTGCTCTTTATTGTATAAAGAAATATTTATGAAAAAAATACTGTTTTTCTCTCTTTAACATTTCCAAAATGGCGCCCATGTAAAATTTTTAACCTTAAATAAGTCAAAAACCAAAAAATACTAAAAAAATTATACAGAACAATCTTTTTTAGAGGATTTAATTATAAAATTAAAAATAGTACTTTTTTAAAAATCGCATGAAAAATAACAAAGAAAACTTAAATTTTGTAATACTATGGTACAGTACTCTGTGCCGAGTCCAGATGTTGTACGAGTATTACAATAACAGGAAAACGCTGATAATAAAATATCTGTGCAACAAATTTAGTTACCAAGAGCAATAAAAAACAAACTACTTCTACATTACAATAGTTGCTCAACATGTCCTCCTCCACTTTCATTACACAATGTGAAACGTTGCGTTAGTGATCTTCGCACCTGTGCAAATTCATTGTTCTCCTGTATTACAGCTGCGGCTTCTACAATTCTACCTGCCAAATCCATTGCGTTTTCAACAGGTGTTGAATAAACTAACTCTTTCATTCTTCCCCAAAAATAAAAATCCAGTGGTGTCAAGTCGGGTGACCTTGGAGGCCACGATATTGGTTCCCCTCTTCCAATCCATTGTTGGCCATACGTCGCATTAAGATGGTTACGTACAATTTCCCCAAAGTGAGCAGGTGCACCATCGAGCTGAAACCACATGTTAATTATTTGTTCCAAAGTAATATTTTGCAACAGGTCAGGGAGTATATCTCTTAAAAATATAAGATATGTAGCTGCAGTCAATCTTGGAGGGAAAATATAAGGGCCTACAATATTGTCCCCTAGAATACCTGCCCAAACATTTATTGAAAACCGACGTTGAAATCCTCTGAAAGCGACTTCCTTCGGATTTTCTTGGGCCCACACATGGCTGTTCCTGGAGTTAAACATTCCTTCTTGGTTAAAGGAACATTCATCAGTAAAAAGTACATTTTTCAGAAAGTTTGGGTTATCTGTTACCTTATGGATGAACCAGCGACAACACTCTTCACGTAGTGGGTAGTCTCTAGGTTCAAGTGCTTGTACTCTTTGTAAGTGAAATGGATACAGCTGTTGTTCTTTAAGTACCCGCCAGACAGTATCTTTGCTTGCGTTTAACATTTTACCTATTGATCGTGTACTTGTACAGGGATTTTCCTCAAACCTTTGAATTACATTTTCCTCAAACTCAATAGAACGTATTATTCTTTCTCTACCTGTGTCAGCCATATTTACATCAAACTTTCCAGTTTCACGCAGCCTGTTGTGTACTGCATAAAAAGTATTCGCACTCGGCAATTGTCTATTTGGGAAACGTTCAGCATACAATCTTCTTGCTTCGTATCTATTTCCAAAAGCAGCACCGTAGAAAAAATGCATATCACAATATTCCTCATTATTGTAATTAGCCATCAAAATCAATTTGGCACACAGTTAAACTTGCAAATAACAATTTTAGCAGAGAGTTAAAGTTAAATATAATAATATTAGCACACAGTTAAAATTTACGAATAACAATATTGGTACTTCTGGTGATAGGTTATGTAAGAACATTCTAAAATGTAATGTTACACTAAAATTTAAATCATATGATTAATAAAACAATGAAATTTGGGTTTGTAACATTTGGTTAATCAGCTGTTATAAGCTATTTCCTGTTTCCTGTTATTGTAATACAACATCTGGACTCGGCACAGAGTACTGTATATAGTATTACAAAATTTAAGTTTTCTTTGTTATTTTTCATGCGATTTTTAAAAAAGTACTATTTTTAATTTTATAATTAAATCCTCTAAAAAAGATTGTTCTGTATAATTTTGTTAGTATTTTTTGGTTTTTGACTTATTTAAGGTTAAAAATTTTACATGGCCACCATTTTGAAAATGTTAAAGAGAGAAAAATAGTATTTTTTTCGTAAATACTTCTTTATGCAATAAAGAGCAGTGCAAAGTTTCTGCTCAATACAACGTATAGTTCTTGAGATAAAAATTAATTAGTAAAAAAAACAAAATGGCGGCTGTACGGATAGACAAGGAGTTTTGGACAGTTTAAATATGATATTTAGTATCCCATATGAACTAGGAACAACATATTATAGCTGAAATCAGAGAGTTCAGAGACACCCTGTATATATATATATATATATATATAAAATAGGCTTCTAGATAATTTAAAATCACTACAACGGTCTTAACATGCATTAGAATGTTCAATGTAAAGACTTGTTACCTTCGATTACAGACATGATAAACAAACGTTCTATGTAAGACTTCTTACCTCTAATTACACCCATGATTAACAAATGTTCTATGTAAGACTTCTTACCTCTGATTACACCCATGATTAACGAATAATCTACGTAAGACTTCTTACCTCTGATTACACCCATGATTAACAAATGTTCATGATTAACGAATAATCTACGTAAGACTTCTTACCTCTGATTACACCCATGATTAACAAATGTTCTATGTAAGACTCATACCTCTGATTACACCCATGGTTAACAAATGTTCTATGTAAGACTTCTTACCTCTGATTACTCCCACGATTAACGGATGTTCTATGTAAGAGACTCTTACCTCTGATTACACCCATGATTAACGGATGAGGTATGGCTGACTTTATATGTAGTGATTGTTCATACAAAGTTTTTAGCTTCTTGTTGTTCTTCTGAGCTGTATACATTTGGATTTCTAACGCATAGATTTCTAACAGTTGTGTTCCTTTCTTGAGATCATCCTCACCCTCATCAGTCTGTTAACACAAACATAACAAACGATGCAACTGAAAATATTTTTAATGCAAATTAGAACAGCTCTTCATTGAAATTTAACAATGTTGCGCTTGATCTATTCAGTATTAAACTTACTGTCCGATTCAAAATTATGGATACCCAAGTTTAAACATAAACTACACAGAAACCACTGGACGTAGAAATTTACTATTTATTTCTAGGTTAACCTATATAAGTTTAAAATTTGCCTTATCTTTGAATGGTTCTTAATCGTTTGGTGTAATGAAAAAAGTAACAATATTTTGACTATTTTATTTATAATACCTTCGTCAGCGATCCTTTTTAATGGTCATTCATCCGACCGGTTTCGCTACTACTGTAGCATCTTCAGGGGTAGTTGAAAGTTCTTTATCTTGATATATTTCGTCAGATAAAACAAAAATTAAAATAAACACCAAAAACACATTCAAAGTATATTGTTGCACTTAACCTAATTGTTATGTCATTCCTTCTCTCCTTTTTTGTTATCAGCTGTTCTTTGGGTATCTGGTTTATTTAGTAGACAGTTGTAAAGGATGTGGGATGAATGACCATTAAAAAGGATCGCTGACGAAGGTATTATAAATAAAATAGTCAAAAACGAATCCTTGGGCTAAAATGAATTTATTTAACAATATTTTACAACTTTAGATTGTTTGGTGTTGTTTAAAATCACCAAATAAAAACTGCTAATCATATATACGTTAAACTATTATATGATGTAGATACACTAATTAACAATCAGTATTCAGTTTCAGATTTTTTTGTTGCTAAAATAAATTGTTGTTATCACTGTAGCGAAAACACTTTTTCTCGGCACTGAGTAGTGCAATAGACATCAAAGAAAACTTGTTATTGAGCCGTTGATGTAAATAACTCGAATATGTAATAATTTTTACTGTATATATGCTGACTGCTTTAATAATGATTATTTAGATAAATGAATCATGAGCGCCTGACCGTGAAATTGCTGCCTGATCTTGCTATTCAGCTGTGCAAACTGGACGCAAGTTGTCACATTGAACAATATATTTTCTGAGGCATACTCTCACATTATTTAAAGTAGGGGAGCTTTAAAATAATGCAGAAAAAAAGCTACTTCACTACATTTTCTCTATTTATTTTATTGAAATCTGAAACTTTGTATAATGATTGTTAAATATTGTATTTACATTATATAAAAGTTTCACTTATCTATAATTATAGGTTAGGTTAAAGGGCACTAGTTTAAACGCATTATATCCTTTCATTTAAACTATTTACAATATCCTCTCTGGGCCCTATCCTCTAGGTTGGAAAAATTATAAACTGCATCAAAAGATAGAAATAAACTTTCTGAATCTCAATAATTTATCAGGACCCATTTAAGAGAATAAGGTTGTTCCATACTTTTTCAACACCCTGTATACACCTCCCAATTATGATTTTTATAAAAATGTAGAAAACCTATTATTATACATTGGTTTGATAGTTATAACTGCTGACTGTACAACACACATACAAATAAATCTCTTTGTGTTTGTTAAAACACATTATAGCAGTGTTTTAACAAACACTATCGTTAATTGGATGTTACGATATAATTTGTATGATTATTTTTATTTGGTTATATATTGCATTTATTGCATACAAAAGATTTACATTTAACCTTATTATGCATTTTTAAATAGGATATTATGTCTTGTTTTTGACCCACAATCAATAGCTAAAAAGATCCTCAGAGTTCAGGGACACCCTGTATATACACAGGACCCACCCGCCCACCCATACAGACTCAGTGGTACTGACCCAACCGCCCACCCATAAAGACTCAGTGTTACTGACCCACCCGCCCACCCATAAAGACTCAGTGGTACTGACCCACCCGCTCACCCATAAAGACTCGGTGGTACTGAGTCTTCTAAATATTTTTTTTTTTTTTTTTTTTAATATTAAAGTTATCAGAATAAAAGATAAAGTGCCATTTACACATACGGTTTGACAACCATCCTAACCACCTGCCCCCAAACACATTTGAAGACCTATCCACCCTTCACACAAGTCTTGACGGGGACATCCAATACTGCTTTCAAGCCTAACATCTCACCCCCGTCTGGTTTGTGGACACTGAGTTGGTGGAAAGGTTAATAAAGGTTTATATAACAAGGCTCTGTTGAGATTTACGTTAGATGGGTGAGTTTGGACAGCAACATATGGCCACAGTAACACACAACTAGAAACTACTCTTAGTATCATAATAAGCTCAAGAAATTTAATAAGAGCTTCTATATCCAAAAGAATAACAATTAAAATTAGTTTATATTAAATTTGTATAAGTTATATGAAGGGAAAACTCACTTCGTTCATTTAATAAGCATGCTAAAAATAATTTAAATTAAAATCTGATACTGTAGATACTGTATCATACTTAACACAGATTAGAGTAATAAAGACAAAGAGAATAATGAAGAGTATGACTGTACCTGGCAAGATTGATGTAGTTGTTTCAGTATCTTTGCCAACTTGTTGAAGTCAGATCTATCGTAGTATAACTTCCCTAATTTTGTATTGGTTTTGAACCACAGTCGGTCATTTTTGGCATCTTTTAAAGCGTCTAGTGTAGTTTCATAGAAATCTTGCAGTAATTCCATCTAAAAAGATAACAATTAAATGGGAATATCTTTGTAGAAAATAAATATGATGTAAGAAAATATGAGATTTGTTCAATTTATTTACTGTAAAGAACAGAATATTTTATGCTACCACAAGATATACAGTTAAAAAATACATATCAATACAAACTTAACAGTGCTACATCTGGTGCTACATTGATTTTGACTCTCCACAAGGCCAGAGTTAAATTTCAAATAAAGATTAAAGCTTATTAACTTAAAATGTTAAACTTGACCTGTTTTCAAAAAGAACCAAACCATCTAAAGCTTGCACAGTTTAGCTAACTTTCCAGTTATCTTCTGCCATATGAAATCTTCAATTACAATGTGCTCACGTGCTAAACCCTTAGCTCTTGGCTATTCGATTACTTGCTGTTCCACCAGTCCGCTTCTCAAATTTAGGACATAATGAGCATCTCTTGACTGTATGTCGCTTATTCTACTGATTATTAGGAGACCCCACCACAGTCACATGATTAAGGACATAATGAGCATCTCTTGACTGTATGTCGCTTACTCTACTGATTATTAGGAGACCCCACCACAGTCACATGATTAAGGACATAATGAGCATCTCTTGACTGTATGTCGCTTACTCTACTGATTATTAGGAGACCCCACCACAGTCACATGATTAAGGACATAATGAGCATCTCTTGACTGTATGTCGCTTACTCTATTGATTATTAGGAGACCCCACCACAGTCACATGAGTAAGGACATAATGAGCATCTCTTGACTGTATGTCGCTTACTCTACTGATTATTAGGAGACCCCACCACAGTCACATGATTAAGGACATAATGAGCATCTCTTGACTGTATGTCGCTTACTCTACTGATTATTAGGAGACCCCACCACAGTCACATGATTAAGGACATAATGAGCATCTCTTGACTGTATGTCGCTTACTCTACTGATTATTAGGAGACCTCACCACAGTCACATGATTAAGGACATAATGAGCATCTCTTGACTGTATGTCGCTTACTCTACTGATTATTAGGAGACCCCACCACAGTCACATGATTAAGGACATAATGAGCATCTCTTGACTGTATGTCGCTTACTCTACTGATTATTAGGAGACCCCACCACAGTCACATGATTAAGGACATAATGAGCATCTCTTGACTGTATGTCGCTTACTCTACTGATTATTAGGAGACCCCACCACAGTCACATGATTATTAGGAGACCCCACCGCAATCACATGATTAAGGACATAATGAGCATCTCTTGACTGTATGTCGCTTACTCTACTGATTATTAGGAGACCCCACCGCAATCACATGATTAAGGACATAATGAGCATCTCTTGACTGTATGTCGCTTACTCTACTGATTATTAGGAGACCCCACCGCAATCATATGATTAAGGACATAATGAGCATCTCTTGACTGTATGTCGCTTATTCTACTGATTATTAGGAGACCCCACCACAGTCACATGATTAAGGACATAATGAGCATCTCTTGACTGTATGTCGCTTATTCTTCTGATTATTAGGAGACCCCACCACAGTCACATGATTAAGGACATAATGAGCATCTCTTGACTGTATGTCGCTTATTCTACTGATTATTAGGAAACCCCACCACAGTCACATGATTAAGCTTTCTTGCTAATTTTAACTTACATAGTATACATTTACCAACTTCAGTTTGACATTGATCCATTTAATCTAGTTCCTTCAAAGAAAGTTTCAACCCGACAGAGTTTTCAATCTATCAAAAATTAAAAACTCATTACACCCGTCAAACTCCCAAGAAGTGGTTTTGGTTCAATGTTCCTTAGGTTCAACATTCTCTCTAGCTGGGTGTTGCTAAATGAACAATTATGAGCAATTTGTACGTTCATGTATTATTGTAATTACAACAAAAATTAAGTTCTTTTGAATTATACTACTATGCAAATTTAACAAAATGACAAAACAAAGATTTCATGTGACAAAACTAATATTATGGGACAAACTACTTACGTTTTTAGATGTTGAGATGTAGTCAAGAATCGAGTTGATTGATTTTTCACTATGATTT
The DNA here is from genome assembly GCA_035578905.1 of Stictocephala bisonia. Lineage (NCBI taxonomy): Eukaryota > Metazoa > Arthropoda > Insecta > Hemiptera > Membracidae > Stictocephala > Stictocephala bisonia. The sequence goes on from JAQJVL010003846.1 coordinate 44,300, forward strand.
CTTGTGACAGCACTCTTAATGTAAGTCAGCAATTGTTTGTATCGAACCATCATCTCTTGGTAGTTGTTCTGCAATTATACATATGTAACTGACATGAAGGCACAAAAATATGCAGTCAAGCATTGTGTAGGCCATTCTTTTAAAAAAAAGCTTATACAAGATATGTTTGTTTACAATAAATATTTTTCTTGTCAAGTTTGCATATTTATTTATTCTTAAGACGCCGATTGTGAAAATATGCGCAAATATGAATTTCAAATGAGTGTGATGAGTGTAGATGAGCGAATGTAGTCAGTGTTACAAACTAAAGCCGACTATTCCTTAAAAAGTGTCATTAATTTATAGTCCAATGACAAATTAAAAGCCGGTAGTTATCAGCTGATTCCTTTCAAAATGTGTTACCAATCTGATTTCTACGAACTAAGAACCTTTAGCTTATAAAGCTGGGATTTAACCAACTAAGCTACCAACCAATTTTATACATTTTACACTCCTCAAAGATCTTGTCTCCTTTTTTATGTGTGTGTGTTGGTCAAAGGACTAAGAAGCATGAGACAGCCGGGTGAAGCATAGTAAATCACTTGACAAAAAAGTCCTCTGAGTGTATCCCTGTAGCTATTGTATATGGATCCTTCAGAGCTTTGTACGTCCAATCTTGACCATTGTAGTTTACTAATTTACAGTATGCACACAATTATCCAGATTAATATGGCAGTAGCTTTTTCCATATATACATATATCAGATAGCATGAATTTATATGATAACTGACAATTCAATGTTTTGTTTAATCACCTTACCAATCTTATATAAATGGGTATGTCTAAATCAGGGCCGCCCAGAGGGGGGGGGGCAAAGGGGGCAAATTGCCCCGGGGCCACACAAACTTAGTTCACAGGGGGGCCACATTTTATGCAACAAAAAAGAAAATACTTAATAATCTACTAGATAAGAAACGATTCAGGCCTGTATCAAAAGTGATATTAGGCCAGATAAGTCTTCCAGTTTTAGTTTTAAAACTAAACCATTGGTTTTATAGCAACCAGGGAGCCTTTTGGAGCAAGTTGTACACTGGTCTTTGAAGTTTGTCAGCGGTCGACATAGTGGTGTGACAGCATACGCTCTGGTTGGTGTGTGACTGCAACTGTACCCCTCGCCAGTTGTTTTGTTTGCGAACAAGTGTAAAGGCATGCAGCTTGTAAACACACCAAAATATAAATTCCAGTTTGCGAACATATAAATATACTTGAGTGGTGTGGACAGTGGGCCACCTCTATGAGATGTCCTGTTTTCGTACACTATTTATATAAAACATGTCAAAAGACCCACTAACAACTTTACATTTGTATTACTTAAAACTCCATTTTTGGACGTGTTTAATACAATGTGGACAAGAACGTTTCTGTATGTTTTATTTTTTAACTTTAATTTCAAAAGTATATACTACTTCAAACAAAATTGTTATACTTCTCCTAAATTCAACTCTATCTTGGCTTATAGTGGTAGGAAAATCAATCGCTTGGTCACGTTATTATCCTTACAAAACCAGTAGTTATGATATATTACTATTATAAACTTAAGATAATACAGCAATTGCGAATTGATTTGTATTTGTAGTGGTTTGTTGATTAAGCTTTTATCCTTATTTTGTATTTTTTCACTCTGTTTATGTAGATAAATAATCTTGATTTAGTGTTTCGAAAATCCCTTGACTAATCGTAGCAAAATAATAGATCTATATAATGTGAAAACGAGTGATCAGTAACCTGCGGCCTAAAGTATGCAAATTAATAAATTGTAATAAAAAAAGTGGAAGCCTAAGAACAACACAATTAAATAACCAAACAAAATTACAGTAAAAACATTTTAAATCTGTAATTTTAAAAAGGTCGAAAAGTATTTATGAGAAAAGGTTCTTACAAACTTGGTTTCAAAGCTGGTAGTAGGCGGCGGCACTTCGTTCGAACGTGCACTCTTTCCCGGCACTGATCAGCTAATTTTTCAATATATGCACAACATTTAAGACATAGTAGTCGTATTTCAGTAGTAACTGTGTTTTGCACCCAAAAAACCCGCAGACAAAATATACAATGTTGTAGCAACGTGGTTGTAACAAGAGTTCAATTAATTGTCATGAAGGGTAGATCGGGGACATCGTCAATCATTAGTCTGTTTGTTTACTGTCGTCCAGTAAAGAAATATTTTGTTATTATTGTATTTTAAAGAATGACATTTCTGTAATTTAATGCGTTCTTTTGGATTTCCTAGTAATTTAGTATAATTATCAATTAATTTAATTTGCTATGATTCATATTCCATTTAAAGATTTTGAGAGAACAAAAAGCTAAAGTTTAGGCCCAGTAATTTATGGTAACGTTTTATTGAAATCAATAAAAATATACTATAAATGTTTCAATATAGTATTGTAATATACTGCAAAGTAAATTATATATTTTTACAGTATAAAATGAATAAATTAACGATGAAAACACTAAATTACAGTAGATTTCTAGGTACTTAAATCTGGTAAATATGCATACAACAACATCACCGCTCGCTTATCGGATGTGCAACAATATGTATGATGCATTACATTCAACTTGCCTTACGCTATCGCGCGAGGAATTGCGTGGCATAATATTGTCTAAAAATTATAATTTTGTTACGTTCTGTACTATCCGGATTCATCTTTCATCATATTTAAACGGTTAACCAGGGTTTACTGTACATGCAATTTTTTACTTTCTCTCTACTGTAGTGTTTCCTTTGACGTTTTAAATTTACTAGTTATTATGACATAGATGTTCGTAAAGACATTTTACCAATATATTATGACATAGGTCTTAATGAAAAGAGGAGCTGAGCTCTTAAGTACACTGTTAATAGATAAAACAGCTTCATCATTGTTCAGCTTTGAACAACTCCTTTTGAATAATATTTATTTTGTGACATTTTGTAACTCTTTTATTGTCTGGTTTAATTTACCCTGAAACTGTAACAGGAACAGGGGTGTATTCTCAACATATTTAGTAGAGTAGCTCTTGATTAAAAACAAATGATGCCCACGTACAGGTTGTTCCCAAACAAATAGCAAAATTGATTAATGTTGTCATTCATTAACATAACAAATCTACGACAAATCAAAATAGTTTTCATAATTTTTTACTGTCACTGACGAACGAGTAAGCCATTTATATTTTTGGCAATCATTAATACAATATTTATTTATTGTTTGTTGCGTGATAAGTGAAATTAACTAAGATTGAACCACTGTACGTGTATTCTTGAGCGGGAGGGTCAATACCACTGTTCGTGAATGTGTGTGTCAATACCACTGTCACTGTATGGACGTGGACACTGTGATGTACATCAATGATATAGTATCCATTTTGACAGACACAAATTTTACTATGTTTTATGCTGAGAAAATTGAGTTGGTACAAAATGCCTTTTATGCCTGTGAAATAAAAATTGAATAGTTTTAAAGTTTAGCACAAAGACAAACTAAAATCACGAATATAAACTAGATGTTTTAATGTCCAACATCAATAAGCTACGTACCCAGTGGTCTACAACCTGTTTTGAAAACAATAACATAACCTCAAATCTCAGTTGACTGTTTTTAAAGCACTAGATGTTTGCGCTCGCCAAATTATTTTACTTCGTGAACATTCGGCCACTTGCTCTTTAGCTAGCGAAGCCAAGTGGCCTATACAAATTTATTGGCCCCTCCCTCCCTCACCCACAGCTAATATCATTGGCGAGGATGGCTTCTCAACTGACAATCGAAGAGCTGCTGCGCCCAACTATGCAACTGCCTATGCAACTGACTGTGGCATTGCTTGGTTCGTTATTATTTATTTAATATTAAAGAATAGCAGTTTTGTTATAAGAGATTAATGTTATTGTAGTGGTAATACTTAAGGAAATCTTTAAAAAGTATATGATAACTAGCTGTACCCGCCCGCTTCGCCGGTTATAATATTGAGTTTGATTTAAAACCTAATAGGTGAAAGAATTCGAGCATTTTTGCTTCTTCTACCAATATTAGATTTTTTAGGAGGCATGTCATAAAAAGTAAACTGCAAAACAAATAATTATTTATTTTTTATTTTCACGTTTCACCACATGTTTTAATTACCGAGGAAAAAAGGTTAACACCAAATACAGATCACCCGATCAAGTAAAAGTAGTGCTACACTCTCAAGGTGAAATGTAGGACTACAATAAATCAAAACATTTACTGTTGTTGTGAGAACTTCAATCTGCTTATGGCATGTGAAACTACATTAAACCACACAGTCATATGTTTTTTGTAAACAATTCAGATTCTCCATTTGAATAACATGGGATCTTTAGGAGCCCGTGGGGCGGGACCCTGTGGACGGATCTGCATCAAACTTCACAGAAACCATCTCGGGAGTATACAGGACAACATCCTAAAGTTTCATGGCGATCGGTTGGATGGTTTGGCAGCGCATAAACTTCAAATATACAAACATCCTCTTTTATAAATATACGAGCTGAACCCGGCGGACGTTGTCTCGCCTTTCATTTTTCATTGACATACCAAAATAAAGCAATAAAAAGAATTATAGAAAAAAACCATTATTTATTAAATGAGTGCAAGAGGGTAAACAATATTTTTGGTCTTCTTATTTGGTGTATAAATGTAAAGGTTTTTTGTAGTGTGTGCTACACTCTCAAGGTGAAATGTAGAACTACAATAAATGAAAACATATACAGTACTGTTGTTGTGAGAACTTCAATCTGCTTATGGCATGTGAAACTACATTAAACCACACAGTCATATGTTTTTTGTAAACAATTCAGATTCTCCATTTGAATAACATGGGATCTTTAGGAGCCCGTGGGGCGGAACCCTGTGGACGGATCTGCATCAAACTTCACAGAAACCATATCGGGAGTACACAGGACAACATCCTAAAGTTTCATGGCAATCGGTTGGATGGTTTGGCAGCGCATAAACTTCAAATATACAAACATCCTCTTTTATAAATATAGATTAGAGAAAAACTTACCGGAGCTTCGCAGCTAGCCCTGAGAAAACGTCAATGAACAAGAATCTTAATTATTCGTACATTAGTAATCTAACGAAAGAGATGGTGAGAATATCGTAGAATGTGCTAAAAGTAAAATATCAATTATAGTATATTTGACAATCAGAGTAATTAAATTTATTTTGAAGTAAAGGAAGGGGCCACATGGTAAACTTTGCCCCGGGGCCACCAAAAGTCTCTGGGCGGCCCTGGTCTAAATATATAACTGAAAAATTAATTTGTGCAGATCATATTACCTATAACAAAATATCATCATACATTTTAGACTAACAATACTTCATTTTTTCCCCTACATTTTTATAATCTCCACTACAATAAATAATAAAAATGTATTTAAAGTATAGACCTAGTAATTTGAAATTCCGTTTAATTTGTGTTATTTTCCTAAATAAAATTATTTAAAGTAATAATCTGTAAACAATGTTAAAATAACAGACCTGATTCTTTGCACACAGAGTATTATTAGTATCATTTGTTGCCTGAATTATACACTCATGGTGCTCTGTGGTTGTGTTTAAATAAGACATTTATATCATACATTTTAAATCTAGGTTGAATAGTAACAATTTATAATTTTTCAATCATGTACTAGTAATTGTGTATTTAGTTTAATAAAAACTTGTACATGACACTATTTAAATGCCCAAGAAAGTGAACCAGCAATGACTAACAATGACCGCATGTTGCACTGTGTGATCAACAAGCAGAGGTGACTGCAGGAGATACATGGTTATTTCTGAGTTGGAAGGATATCGCCACATGAAAACACTGTATTATGGGAAAAAACTCTTGACACATACTTAAAGTAAAAAATGCTTTTATTTGAAACTAAAATCTTGTATACAAATAATATACTCAATTTTGTTGAAAAAAAGGACATCTCTATATTCAACCAATACACTGTATTTTTAATCAAAACCCTATTTTTCGTATTTTTCCATATAATTTGAGTTTAGCATATTTTGAGGTTCTTCTGGTCCCATAAAACTCGAATTAGTGAAACCCTACTGCACATCTAAAATGAAAAATATTTATATCTTTGGAATATAAAATAAAACAAATCTTTTCTCTAAAATGCATTTAGATCAGCGATACTCACTACGCGGCCCTTTACACTTTTTTTTTGCGGCACTTAAGCATATTTACAACTGCAATAATTAATAAAGTGCAAACAAGTAAAATCAGTTTTCTGTTATTTCCTAATTAAAAAAAAAAAAAAAAAAAAAAAATAAGTGTAGTATTGTACAACATATTTAGTTCACTTTATATATACAGGTGTTTTACTGATGATATTACTGTATGTATACAGATGTATATAAAAACTGTATGTATATGTACTTACGGCCCTTAGATTATTTGGAGGAAAGTAATAAGGCTCATCATGAAATCCTTGTGAGTAACCCTGATTTAGATCATTTTAAAGTAGAACTCTGGATTATTTTTTTAAAGAGGCAAACACTTATTACCCTAATCCTCCCACTTCTCGTACCACACACATTGCACCTTCCTTTCGGAATATCAGTGCTTCTTATTCCTTAATCGTTGTTAGTTTTTATTTTGTCTTAAAAATAATTTCCTTGTCTTGTGTTAATAAGGTTAGTTGTTTGTTTGCCTTTCTTCTCAAAGTCCGCTTTTCCAGCGGGGGACCCAAGGCTGATCCACTGGGAGGGGGGGATGGGCGGGAATTTCTTCCCTGTTAGTATTTGGGGATGTCTTGATCGAGAGTGTTCATTTGATGCGGTATTTTTTTTTTTTTTTTATGTCATGTCCTTGCTCTTCTGATTATTCCAATTAGAATTTTGATAATGTTTCCGAATGTGTCTTTTTGAGTTGTCGTGTCCAGGAGGTTTGTCATTTGTGTGGGGGTTTCCAGATACTTCCTTCATGCTTGGTATCTTTACTTTGACTGGCGTAGGTCTTGGATGTCTCTAGCTTTTTATTCTTTCTGAATAGAAACTACTGCCCCCAAGAATCTAACCCACAGCTTACTCAATTCGGCTGTGTGTGGGGCTCACTTGGTTGGGGTAAACCAGTGAGAGGTTTACAATAGGGTTCCCCACCCCGTTGTAGCAGTTATTTATTTTCACGGGCTGCTTAAACCCGGGTGTCCACCCCGTGGCCTTTCTGGCTCGGTTCTTCTTCATTATATCTCTCTTCTTTGAACCAGTTGCTTCATGATTGTTTGCAAGGTGTTGAAGGAATTAGAATTCCTAATTAATGTACTGAGGTTCCAAGGTTTTTCTTCTGCGTTTTCATGCAAACATCTTCTCAGATCTTCATTGGCTTCGCATTCCAGTACGCCATGCACATGTGAGTCAATCTGTCTGCAGTCATTGCATTCCGGGCTTTCCGCCCTATGGAATCTAGTGAGATATTCCTTAAAGGGTCCGTGCCCTATTAATAGGTGAATTGTAGCTTGTTCTACATTTTCAAAATGTTTAAGTGTTGTTCTTTCTTTTACTGACGGCAGTAGTTGGAAAGTTTTCCTGCCAGTATCTGCATTCGTCCATTCATCTTGCCATGTGGTGTTAGTTCTTTGTTTGATTTCCTTTTTGGTTTCGGCTATTCTTCCCAGTGCCTTTTCTCTTAGCATTGCAAATTCTGCAAGCTTAAGTTCTATGGGTGGGTTTCCCGTTATCAGGCAGAGTGCCATTAGGGGCGACGTCCTATAAGCCCCTGTGGTGCTGATGAGCGCCAATCTTTGTGATTTTCTTAAATTCTTTTTAATGGCGTAATGATTAAGTCTATGCTTCCAAGTAAGTACAGCATAAGATATTATCGGAATAAAGACTGCTCTATAGATGGTGTTGAGTTGTACTTGTTTGATGCCGAAGCGAAGACAGAGCAGTCTAGCAAGCCTGCCAAAGAGATTTCTTGCTTTGACACCTTGGTTTTTGACGTGCGGTAGAAATGTTAAGCCTTCATCCAGAGTAATGCCCAAGTATGGGGCTTCCTTAACCATTTGAATCTGCCGATTTTGGTAAAAGATGACCGGGGGCCTTGCCTTCATGTTGCCCTTCAGAACAATGCCTTTGGTTTTGTTTGGTGCGACAGTCATTCTCGCAGACTGAGCCCATTGTTCCAATATCTGCATAACCTGTGCAGCTATGTTTTCAAGTTCCCTTCTGGTGTTAGCTTCGATTATGAATGCTATGTCGTCAGCAAAAGCTACTTTATTTACTTGTAGTGGGAATTCTCTTTTTAAAAGTCTGTCAAAAGCGAGATTCCATAGCAGAGGCCCGAGAACGGACCCCTGCGGACATCCCATATTCATATTTCTAGTGACTATTTCTGCGTCATTGTCCACTGAGACAATCCTCTCACTGAGGTAGGACTGCATGGTGTTATAAATAGTTTTCGAGATATCAATTTCTCTTAGTGAGTCCAGGACCTCCGGCCACCACAGTGAATCGAAGGCCCCTTTAATGTCTATTAGGACAGCCACCACATAGGTGTACTCAGAGTTAAGGGTTAGGTTCTTGACGAATTCAATAGCATCTACCGTGCTTTTCCCTCTCCTAAAACCATATTGGTGAGGGCTGATCAAGTCGTTAGATTCCACGTAGTCATTGAGCCTTCCTTTAATCATTCTTTCGTAAATTTTTCCAGCGACTGGAAGTAGACTTATATTGGCCTGTAGGAGCTGGGGCTTGACCAGTCCCTGATGCCTCCTTTCTTGATTATCTTCAGTCTAGCTCTTTTCCACTCTTTTGGGAAAGATTCCTCCAGCCAGCATGCATTTAGATCGTTTAGAAAAGCCACCTTGTTTTGTTCTGAATAGTTTTTATAAATCTCAGGTGGGATATTGTCCGGCCCTGAGGCCTTCTTGGGCTTGGTATTTGATAGAGCTAATTCCAGTTCCTGTAGATTGAAAGGAGACTCTAGATTGCAATTGGGGGGAGTTTTGACAGTTTCCCTCAGTTGAGTTTGTAACGGATCATCGTGTACTTGGCTGTCCAGAGGCACCAATGTATTAACCAGAAGTTGCAGAGTTTCTATGTTAGAATTTGTAAACTGGTCTTCATCTCGTTTTAGTGTTGTCATAATTTCAGAATTAGGAGCTTTCTTGGCCGCTATCTTGTATGGCAATCCAAAAGGGTTATCATTTGTTGCTTCCGCCACAAAGGCTCTCCAGCCATCTCGCTTGGCGTCCTTGATGTAATCCTTGATCTAATCCTCCCACTGGCCTGTTTTATTCTCACATTCCAAAACAGCCTTAAGGCCCAAGCATCATACAACGTTTTAGGTAAAAAACACATTTAAGCAAGATCCAGTTAACTACTGTACATTCATTTTTGTATTTTATGCAAGTAAGTCAAGTTCATTTTTATATCTTACAGACAAACCTCATTTAAGATTCCTCCTAGCCAGTTTTCCCCAAACTATGTATAAATGTTCTAAACATCCAACTTTTGATATGGGACACTGTCACAACTCACTCCACAACACAAGGAAAAAAAAGTTGACAATAAAAAATAAATTCGAATAAGAAAATGTGTGGACAACGTT
>JAQJVL010003847.1:0-53909 GCA_035578905.1 Stictocephala bisonia
CTTTGCAAACCTTAACTCAAACATAAGTAGACAAAATAGGAAAGTTTGAGGCTCACTCTCGGGCATCTTCGGCTCTCGGATTCAAGATGGCGGCCACCTTCGGGCATCTTCGGGTCACGTGACTCAGTCCTACCAACCCTGTGGGAATTTTCCCTCCCTAAATTCCCCTCCAAATTCCCAAATGTCCCTCAAATTTCCTTGTTATACTATATAAAATACACTCCTAACCTAACCTTTACCATGTTATACTATATAAAATACACTCTTTCCCTCGTTATACTATATAAAATGCAAAAAGATGGTGACCTTTTATATATGTACTATAATAAATGCACTTTTAACCTTGGGTTATTACCGTCAGCTACCTTCGTACGCGTCGGCTGCTGGTCTGGCACGCATGCGCGGAGACTTGCTACTCTGTGGATTATTTCATATATACACTATAACAAATGCAATATTTCATATATACACTATAAGAATGCAATATTTCATATGCATATACTCTATGGAACAGCCGTGGCTGACGCGCATGTGCGGGGACTACTATTGTGCTCGGGTTTTAAGTCTGGACAAGCGCGGTTACGTAACCACTCATACAGCGGCTGCAAAACTCGGGTATAGGGCTCCAGGCACCAGACTGGTTTTCATGGACAGGTGCGCCAAACCGGATGGTAGTGGTTTTCCTGTCACGAAACTCATGGTCGACCTTGACGGGTATGCGTGGGAACTTGCTACATTAAACAGCTGTTCGCTGCTTCCAGCACTCCTAGCAGTGAAACAAAAATATATATTAAACAAATTAGACAAAAAGCTATCAACCCCCCGTGGTCCAGTGGTTAGCGTACCCGACTCCAAACTTAACACCCTATGGATTCAAAGTTACAGTAAATAGTCAATGGGACTTTGTGTGTAAGTGTATAGTTTGTAAAGTACATGTGAGTCGGATGCGGAGCCAATCGGACACAAGGTTGTTTTTTAACACATGCAACTAATTGACCCGTGTTTCCACACCACCTATGAGGTAGGGTCTCGGCGCGTTTTTTATTATAGTGAGTGTCCCCAAGTAGGCCTACTCTCACTAGCCATGAGAACGGCTGTTTATTGTAACTTGCCCCATCCATCGCAAGTTACGGTGGTAGCCACTCCATAACAAAATTGCTACCTCCCAGTATTATGTTTGTATTTTTTTTTAATACTTTTTTTGGGTCCCTCTGTAAGTAAAGACATCACTTTATTTAGAGAAGCCTTTCAATGTGACGAACAAACTTACAAAGGGGTTTTGCAGTACCATGCTTATGTAATATAAACATCTCACACCCTGGTTTTACGGGTTTTAAGCCTACCATAGAGTGTTCTATTCAACTAAACTGTACGAGGGCCCGGACTGCGTTTCGAGGTATTACAGGGTTTAGCCCAGCCTCAAGCTGCAGGACTGTCTCAGGACTTACACGTTTTACGGCTGCCTTTGAGAACAGTCGGACGATTTTTTATTAAATTTGGGCCATCCTCACCTCGACAGTTCATGTCCTGGACTTACGGAGTTTAGGCCAGCCATAGAACACACATTCACACAGAGATATCTGTGTTACATACACGGTTATAATGTTATATATAGGGGAGTCGGATGGTCAAAATCGGTAAAAATTTAGATTTTTTTTATTTCATATTTTAATTATACATGCTTTTAGAATTTATTTAATGTAAGTTTCATGTCATTCTGATGATTATTAAAGAATCTATGGCCAAAAATGTAAGTGAATGTTCAAGCGAAATTGGATGTGACGACGTGTGACCACTGCAGCTTATTTGTTATAGTGCACACTTTACATCATGTGTGATTTAATATCCATATGTTGGTAACTCTGTCTACCAGCTCTTAGCTTACAGGTCTATGCTCTAAGCAGTAAGCAAGCAATCTGCTGATTGTTGTCTATGTTTACAATTTACTTAGTAAAGGTTATACTAATAAGTGTTTTGTTGTTTCTAGATTGTTATTCAAGAGAAGTGATTTGTTTCTTTTTATAGCATATTATTCATTCATTGAAATGCCTAGGCCTAGTTTAAAAGTGTTTAAAAAGCGTAAATCAGTGTTTTTAGGTATTCCTAAACATAGTTTACCTTCTACAGCAAGGCCTACTGAAACTACTCCTGTCACTACAACTAACATAGGGTCTAAGGAGAGCTCATCTAAAAAGAAGGTTGGTTATAATCTAGAAGAGTACAAGCTTTTTTGTGAAAATACATATACTGATGACACTTATGACTTGATTTGTTTGCAAAATCTAACAAAACTACTTGGACAAATTGCAGTTTGTGCACAATGCAAGGGACCGCTAAGCGTGTTTGCGACTAATAGGCTAGGGCTTAGCTGTAAAGTAAATATAAAATGCAATTCATGTAGCATGACTGTAACAGAGTGTAATAGCCTAAAACTTCCTAATAAAGGCTATGAATTAAATGGCAGCAAGAAACTTTTGTAGCATAATGAACATGCCCAATCCACCTGCATTGAAATATTTCAATGACACGCTACTGCTTGCAACAAAGCAAGCATGTCTTGAATCAATGCAAGATGCTGTAAAGGAAACTGTGGAACTAAATGATGGCTCTAGGGATATAGTAGCTATTTTTGATGGGACCTGGCAAAAGAGAGGCCACAGGTCGTTGAACGGTGTTGTGTCAGCTATCAGTGAAATGACTGGCAAAGTCATTGATGTAAGAATTTTTTCTAAATTTTGTTTATGTAAGAGAAGACTGCAAAATATCCATGATGATCAGTGTTTGGCCAACTTCTCTGGTGTTAGTGGACGTATGGAGGTTGAGGGAATACTAGACATGTTTAGGGCAAGTCAAGAGACCTACAATGTTAGGTACAAATATTTTCTTGGAGATGGCGACAGTGCGTCTTTCCCTGCGGTTCAAGCAGCACAGCCTTATGGCCCAGATTTTCATGTAGAAAAGCTTGAATGTGTGGGCCATGTCCAGAAACGCATGGGCAGTCGCCTTAGAAAATTAAAATCTGCTATGGCCAAAACAAAGTTGTCGGATGGCAAAACTCTTGGAGGTAGAGGGCGACTTACTGATGCCGCAATCAATGTGATACAGAACTACTATGGTGTGGCCATTCGGCATAATGTGTCTAGTTTAGAAAATATGAAAAGGGGGGTTTGGGCTGAATTTTTTCATCTTTCTTCTTCAAATGAGGATCCTGCTCATGGTTTATGTCCTAATGGTTTAGAAAGCTGGTGTAAATATAAGAAGGCGTTAGAAAACAATGAGACATATGATCATAACAATCATACCCATCTTCCCAGAGTTGTTATGGATGAGTTGAAGCACATCTTTAAAGATCTAGCAAACCCAGACCTCCTTCGAAAGTGTTTACATGGCAAAACCCAAAACGCCTGTGAGTCTCTCAACAACGTCATATGGTCTAGAGTCCCCAAAACGACGTTTGTTCGCAAAACTACGCTTGAATTGGGGACTTATGATGCCATAGGGCATTTTAATGAAGGTGCCATAATCAGATGCAGAGTCCTAAGCAAACTAGGTATCACTCCTGGATCCAACTGCATAGAACGATGCAAGAAAGTTGATCAGGTTCGAATCCAAAAAGCAGAAAAGGCAGTCCAAGAACTCGAAAAAAAGTGTCGCCAGAAGCAAGCATTGTCTAAGAGAAAATTGGAGGATTTGTACCAAGAGCAGGAGGATCCAGATAATCCATCATATGGACCTGGGATGCATTAGGTATTGAAAAATCAAATTTTTATAGTAGTTCTAACTTTATTTTACGTTTTCCGCAAATTGCAGATTTTTTGACAAAAGGTACATTTTCTCATGAACCGTATGAGATATCAAAGTGGTTTTTGTTTTGTTTTGTTTGTTAGACAAAGCTGCATATTTTGAATGGACAGTTTATGAAAATTTACATTAGGCACTATTTTATATCACATTGAAGTATAAATTTAAGTATAAAATTAGCATTCTTATTAAAAATATTATATTTTTTGAAGAATTATACATATTTCAATTCCATCCACTTAAAATGTTGCTAACATTACAACCTTTCAGGGGAAAAAATTTCAGGTTGATATCTTTCAGGGTTTTTGAGAAAATGTACCTTAAAAATAGCCAATTTTACATTGTTAGCATAGGCCTATCCGACTCCCCTTACATTTTGTTCCGAAAAATTCCATAAATTTTTGAACGCCCCACTTACGTTTTGATACAGTATAATATCTTCCCAGTCTACTTTGTCTGCAAAGTCATCAATAAATTTTTCTGACAAAGTCTGGTATTTACTTATTATTGACCAACATTCAACATTAAAGTTAGGAGCCATTTCCCTCAGTATATCTTCGGGAAACTTTGTCCTTTTTAAAATCAAACCCCAGTTTACCCTGTGTTGGTAAATTCTCAACATATCTAGTGAAAAATCATAGTGGGCTGACAGTAGGTCCCACTTAACGTATCTGTCAAATTTCATAATAAAACTGTCGGTCATAACACCGACTGGACCCTTCGGCTCCTTTGAGAGTATAGTCCATGTGTCCTCCATGGTGGTTAGAGACATAATGTCCAAACTAAAGTTTTTACAGTCTTTTACACTCTTGCTGTGCTGCTCTAAAGGCGCACTTGAAGTAACAATTAGCGTGTATAGGTAATATACAAGCGTTTGAACAAGTATTTGAACAACCTTTCGGTATTTCAATCACGTTAGGATGAAATTCTTTTAAAAAATTGACTTTTTACAACCCTTTACTATAAATTTCAGTAAAAGGTTTACAAAGTGTACGAAGTAAATTCTCATCGTGTTCTATACTACCCTCTTCCCACTTTATTCCATGCAAGTGTCGGATCAGCCATCTAGCTGATCTTTGTTGTTTTTCATCAAGTGCACACTTGCAGTAAGGTGACTTGAAAACAAATTGTGTTTGAAAATGTTCGCTTACTATTACTAATTCTTTAACTATAAAACGGTTATTATTGTCAGTAAAGGCTTGAAATGAAAACTACCGCAGCCATTGACTCTATTAATTTCACAAGTTAATCTGTTAAAAATGTGTGGAGATGGACTGTTGAATCCCCCACAGAGATATTGTTTTATAAGGTCTTCCTCGTAAAACAACTCTCTCAACTCCAACTGTATTAGCGGAAGGTTGAATAGAAACTGCGCCCACTCGCCCGAGTTTAGTGACAAAGTGCTACCTGGGAGGTTGGGAGTAAACTGAGCTTGCTCGCTCGGATTAAGTGTTAAAGTACTTCCCAGGAAAACATGCGGTGCCCCAAAGATCGATAAAACTTTAACAACTTCTTTTTCGTTAAATTCCAAATAAATTTTATTATTATCTTTGAGGGCTTTAGAAATGTTATTCAAATTTACACAAAACTGATTAAATACATCAAATGACCAGTAAACGTTGTCGTGTCTTCCCTTGAACATCACCCCAAGACCGTAGTCTCGGTTTATAAAAATCCCAACCGTAACTGATTTGGAAAAGTTTTCATTTAGAAAGAAAACCCGTTTTAGAAAAATACCATTCAACATGTTGATGGGCTCCAAGAGCTAAGGTAGCGTGAGATACTCACCAGACGGTTCCATGATCTCGACTGAATTTGGAATTTCAAATTCTAACCGTTTCGACTGACTATTACGTCATGCTTTTTACTACGTTAGTCAGTAATGAGTACATAAAGTGGGAATCGTGAATTATTAAACAGTAAGCTGTAGTCTTGTCCGGTACGTTATTTTTAAATTCAAATTCGATGCGTACATCGATAGGACCAGATTTGATTGAATCATTCTGCTTGGAGCAGTCGATTACAAAGATTGGACAATTCGATTTAAAAGTATCCAAGTCCATGATAGGTTAATTGGAAACACCGTAGTTGGAAGACTGAAATTTCGCGTACATTTCATAGAATAAACTCCAAACACCTCGGATATTGTCGTAAGGATAGTACTGTGAGTTTAGGTATAACTTGATATCCATTAAATCACAATGGTCAAAATTTGACATGTTCATTTTTATGTTGTTTTTCCTATCGGTTTGAAACGCAAGTATCATATAGCGGGGTTTTTCTATCTGAGAAGATGATTTGACAGTCCAGTTGTGTCTCTTTGTTTGCAGGAGCGTGGGATACTCGTGACACTCCCACGATCTAAAGGGGAGATGAATTGGTGTGTTTTTAATAACGAGTTTTAAAAGTTTTTCTTTGTAACTATCGGAAACAGTCAAATGTGGTACATGCCAGTACAAGTTGGCTATTTCCAGGCTGTGTGTTAGCGCATCCTCTAATAACAACACATCCGTGTTGTTGGCTTAACGCAGCAGTATCAACTCTTGTTTTACATTTACAATAATTTTTCTGTAATCTTCCATGAAACCAAAGAGCAATTTTAATGGAACGGTAAAAGTAAACTCGGTTGGTTTTTGTGATGTCCCTGGTCCGAACCAAAAAGCATTTTCTAATGCATTTGTTTCATTCTGCCTCAGTGACAGTAAATGACATTGCTTCACTTTAGGTGTAAGCGTAACGAAATTGTTTCGTTTCTAAAGTTTATCAACTGTCCTTGTTGATCTCTCAGCTCACAAGTAATGTAATTCAAAACTTGCACACTCACAGGTAAATAAATCACGTTGTGAGGCGTTTCAATTATTTTGTAGCCAGGTGGAACTGACGGATAAAACTCGTGTATTATATGGCTCTCTTGACCGTTCTGGTACGAGCCTCTTGCCACGTTACATGTGACTCGAACGACATTTACCGAGTTAATGTTAACTTCATTCTCAGACATGTGAGTTTTATTTGCTTCGTAGACATCATTATTAAAGCCGAGCAAGGTAGCGATACTGTTTTCTTTTTCAAAGTGAATGGGCTCACTACAAGTAATTTTGACTTTCAAAGTACTATTGTTTGGTTTTAAATTGAATTTTACACCAGTTTTTTTGTTATTGTTAATGTAATTCTCTAAATCGCTAATCTCATAGGAGCCAGTCGGAATTTTTATTACAGAGTCCCCGTAGTGGAACGTTTCGTTTACATTTTCTTCTACATTCGGTATTGAGTTATATGTTGTGAGATCAATCAAACCAATCTCCCATTCGCCTTTCGACAAATCGATCGAAGGAAATATGTCACAACGTAGCGTTGAACTCTGTCCACTAAGGCAAAACATTTTGAACGAGGAACTCTAAGCACAAGTGTCCACAAAGTACTAAGCCAAAACTCTGTTGTCTTTACGCTAACACTAGGGCCCCAATACTTGATCAACTCCATAGGAGGACGCAAGTTACCAAAACTATCATAGTACAACACATTATTACTACGCTTTTTATAACAAACCCAATGTGTACCTTCCCCTTGTATACTGTCCAAATTAATAATTGCACTTTCGTTCAATTTAAATTTATTCGGAAGTGTGTCCCTCATGTAGACACCTTGAACGTTTGGAATGTTTATTTTTTTAGCGTAATTAATGAGTTTGTGATTTGTGAGGGCGTGTTCAGGAACATAGACTATTTTGAAGTTTTTTTTCTTACAAGAACATTTCTTCTTGTGTTTAGGTGCTTTCTTAACACCTCTACCTACCCAGGGTCTTAGATACAAACCCTCACCCTTATTTTGTTTACGTGTTTTTCTCTTATGAGAGCCACCCAACTTTCCTTTTGAGCCCTCTTTGAGAGCCACCCAAAAAGCCTTCATGGCTGTTGTAACTGCCCAAGCTGCAGCTTTCTCACATACAGACGAATCTGTATCCTTAAAACTTTGCCAAGCTCGCTCGGCCAAGTCTTTGTCCGCTTGCGCTCTCCGCGCTGTGTCTGAATACTGGGAGTAGGCTATGTCGTGAGCCTTGCAGGCTTCGTCCAGACCGTTTATTCCCTTGTCACCTCTGGCTAATCTCTTCTTTAATTTGGTTCCAGGTTCGCAGTACCTGTAACCTGGCAGGTGGACTTCCAAAGGTAGTAGATCTATACCCTTATTTATGGCTGTTCCAGCTAAATGTCCAATTCCTTCGAGAGTGCTAGATACAGGTCCTCTTCCGCAGCGTGAAGTTTTCTTTTTCATCAAAGTAGATGCGTCTTCTACGAAGGTTAGTTAAAGAATGGGGAAACTTTAACCCTATTCCACTTTATATTACTCCTGCTTCCTCATTGTATGGTTGTAGAGAAACAGCTTGTGTACCGAATATTTCTTCCCAGTTTATGTAGTTATCGGCGGTCAGTGTTTCTGCACTCCTCCCTTTACCGCCATGAATATGGGAAAAGAGTAACTGTCCGAATTTTCTAAGTTGTGTATCAGATTTAACACTGTTTCGATAAATTTTCCCTTCCAGTGAATTAACCGTCTCTTTAACATCATTCAGTCCCTCAGTAAGTGATGTTAGCAATGTACCTACTGTTATTGTTTGTTGACCTAATATTTCCAAAATATGCGATTTTGTTTCGGTTAACACTTTTAAGTTTACGGCCTCGTCCATTTCTTTCGCATCTCTAACAGATTTAATTCCCATATTATCAAAGTCCCAGTTGTCTTTGTGTTTCTTTGGACAGTTTGCCAGTAGATATGACTTGGTTACAACATCTTGATAATCAGCTGGGTCAGCTACAGAAACTAAACGTCTCTTTTCAAAACTCCAATAACCACTAGTTTTAACCGGAACAGCAGCATCTACATAACGTTTGGTCGCCGCATGGTTTGGGCCCGTAGGATCCTTTACCCTTGTTATAAGTCTATTTCCTACGTTAACTGTTTTTAGTTGGTACAATACACATTGTTCACCTATAGTTTTTAAATTCACGGCATCTCCGAGTTCCTTTGGCGCTGCTAGATTTTCTATTCTTTTGTTGCGTGCAGAATAGCTGTTGGGTAAGTTTGTCATTGTGTTAGTCTCAAAGTATGTTCTCGTAACAACATCGTTGTCTGCCATGGTCACACCGACGTTAACCATTCGCTTATTTTCAATATCAAAGTTTCCTTCGGGTGTTAGTTTGAAACCTTCGCCCGGTGGTCCTTTGCCATTGACATTGCTCTCAGAGGGCAAGACACATCCAAACTTGTCCACAGACATACTTGAATTGATGAAAACAGACTGTGTCTGCTTCGTTGTCAAATGTAAGCAGTTGATTACCCACCATTAATTTATCACCGTCGATATGTGGTCCGTATATTATGTCCATTTTATTCTTAACACCGACTTCGTCTTTTAAAAGTTTTAACATGTATTTTTGTGTAATGGGTGCGTTAAATGTCTCTAGAACGTACTGTGAAGCCTCGTGAAACTTTGCGGGAATTTGTATTAATTGACTAACTGAGGTTGGGGGGGGGGGGGTGATGTTTCAAACACTTGTGTGTCCTGAATAAACGACGGTCCTTTAGGCGTTGACAAGTAGTCTGGCTTAAAATTATCCTGCTCGTCCGCACTGAGGTCCATAGGTTCCTCCTTTGGTTCAGTTTTTATGTCGTACTCTGTTCTCTTTCTAAGTTCACTCAAAATTGGTTTGTACTGTTTTTCCAATGTTTGCTCGGTATAAATGTTGCCCAACTTGAAGGCATGATACTTGCAGAAAACAGCATCTTGCAGCTGTACAATTCTTCTCGTAAGAGTTTGATGTTTACTGTTTCGTTGCATGTTTATAAATGAATAAAAATTTTCAAAGTTTGTTCTTTTGTATAATAAAGAGTTTTACTGTAACATCAAACAAAGACCGGATCTTGCTACAGGACGTGGGTAACCACAGAGGCTAGTCACTAATGCACTGCTACGGACCCTACTTGTTTCTTTAACATTACGGCAATTCAATTTGTCTAAAGAACAATGCCCTATTTTTATGTCTTTTTAATAAATCTTAATAATTCCACCAAGGAAACTCTATTAGCCAGTCCCTTGTAATATGTCTGAGTGAGGCCAGACGCTGGAATGAGCACTTTTTTGTTTTTGTCTTTAAATATATAGGTTCGTTTGGATCCACCTCGCCACTCAGGTATTTCGGCTATAGTATAGTTGTCATTAACATTAGACTTTTCCATAAAGGACTTTAACTTATATAACGGTCTCTTTTCGTTAACTATGTGTAGTATGTAAGAGTTAAGTAACCAAAATTCATCCAAGTTTGCTGATGTAAACACTCTCCACTTATTAAGTAGCTCGCGGTCAGTGACTGTGTATACTCCAGTGTTGTTTAAAGTAATTCCGAATTTAGAACAATGTAACGGAACTGTAGGTAACGCAGTTTTAATAAAATCAACGGTGAATAATCCTTGTGCTAAATTATACACAGCTGGATACGGTTTACCTCTCGGGCCTGTGGGTAGATTGGGTGGTTGAGGTGCAAACGCTACGTTATATGCTACAAATATGTGACACTTTGAATTGATTGCCGTATTATAAACTTTAAGTGGAGATCTAATTGGAATAGTTCTCTCTGTTAGTACGATACACCTAGTGGCGTTTGGAATTTTACAACCATATTCTAACATTTTTAATTAAATCTGCGTGTAGTTAATACCACCGTGATCTGTTTCAAGAGTAGAACCAAATATATCAGGGAACGGTCTAAATCTTGAAATCATATTTTGAGGCTGTCGAACCGTACAGTTTAACATTTCCTTGTGATAAATCACTAACTGAATGTTTAGACTTTGTTCCTCACACTTACTTAGAAACATTTCCCAAATGTTACGATTGTACATTCTTTCACTCGAGGATATCATTAATATTACAACCGCGGGTGTTTGTAAAATTGTATGTTTGTGTCTCCAAAATCTGTTGTTAAATTTACTCAACTTTCTACTACGATAACTTCCACAACACCTTTTTTTATCCGCGTAATACTTTGTGCATAAATTTGAACTTATGCGCGTCTTTACCTTACACTCTGGTTTCTTAAGCTGGGCAATGTCGTTATAATAGTAGAAGCGTACCATTTTGTAGCCTGTCACTAACTGTTGTTGTAAATTAAAGTTGGCCGTATTTATATTACGAGACTAAAAACTTGTCAAAATCAACTCTGTATCTCCCTTTATCTAATTCACAATCCTTACTAATACAAATAAAACTGTAATTATCTTTCCAAGCTAAAGCACACATTTCTTTAAACTTTTCAAAAGTCATGTCCGTATTTACGTGGTCATTGTACACATGTTTGAGATTTGTTTCGTCCTGTTTGAATAAAATAATCAAGTTTGTATTATCTCTCACTAACTGTTTAGGTATCCTACTGTAGGTTTGTCCTATATAAAAGGAATCAATGTTATGTCGACCCATGGTAAAGTAGTTGCGTATATAATCGTGTTTTTCAGACGCAATGTCGTCAAAAATCACAATAGAATTTTTTTTAGCTTCTTTAGGCGGTAAGACTTTAGCGTTTTCGTCAAATACAAAGTATCCAATTTCCTTGGGTAAAACACTTTTTAAAAATTGATACTTGGGTTGGTGTAGAGACTTTGAGCAAATTTAAACATTTTCAAACCTTAATCCGTTTGGATCGAACAACATGTTGAACACAACGTTTGTTTTGCCACAATTACTAGGTCCATTCTTACATTCTTACATATAAGACGCCGACACAACGTTGTGCGTATTTTAAGGCGAATATGAATGGTTTTATGAGTGTAGGATGATTGTGGATGAGTGTAGTCTGGTTACTAACTGAGTTCAACCGTTCCCCAGAAAGGGCAATTTATTAATAGGCCAACAGCAAGGGCAACTAAGGGACCTACAGCTTTACGTGGAATCCGAACCACGTAGTGCTGGTCTGATTTTCAGCTAATTGACAAGCCTGATACTCAGTTATCTCCCCCACATAACATCCGCACAATGATTACCACTTAACATGGACACCCCAGACTTCTATAGTAGTGTCCACGCCGATAGCAACCACCAAGCGGACGCCATGTCGGTATTAAGAGGACAGAGCATACAACCTATTGCCTACAATCTCCCAAACACTTTGTCCCCATGTAGCTGGGTTACAGCTCTGCGCCACCAGTGCCGACTATACACCTTATAGTAGATGGTAATAATGGGCCATGTTTAATACCACTACCTGTGCGTATAGTGTACATGTCAAAGTTTTCAACGGGAAGTTTAGTCGTCTGTTCAACAACACGCATTGTCACGGAATGATTGTCAATTGAACGCTGAGTCATTTTTATACAAGTTCATTCCTATTTATCCACGTTGCGTGTTTACCTTCGTACCCTAACCTCTTTACAAGTAATTTGTCTCCTTTTTTCCTTATTACTTTTTCTACCAAGTATACATCATCTGTTTTGGATTTCTGTAGCTCTTTTTCGTAGAAACTTCCTTTAATAACGTCACCGGTATGATCTTTGAGGAGGTAGGTTGTTGGGATAGTAGGTAGGACTTTGTACACAGTAAATATCTCATTAGTCCAGTTGGGTAGGTATCCTTTGTCAAACACTTTTTTATACTTGCTTATTCTCACTTTATCACCTACCTTAAAACGTACCTTTTTGTCTTCACTCTTGTATTTTTGTCTGTTTTTATTAATGTTTTTTCTGAATATGTTTTCATTTCTTTTGTTCACATGACTTGGAGCCATGCCAATAGTTTTGTGTATTCTTGTGTTGTACTCTTCTAAAAGGGAAGGTAGTACTTTGACCCACTGATACTTACCTTGCTCTGTGAACTTTCACCACATTAATGCTTTGAGACTGCGGTTGAACCGCTCTACGATGGACGCCTTCTTGTCACTGTAGCTCGAGTAATGGTTTATACCATAGCTATTCATCAACTTTGTAAATCCTGCGTTGTAAAATTCTTTACCCGCATCACTTTGTAAGTGTTTCATTTTATTCGACTTTAATATGGGTGTAATGGCCTTAACGATTTCTGGTCCAGTCTTGTATTTTAATGGAACAGCAAAGGCGTATTTGCTAAAACAATTTATTATTGTTAAGATGTACTTGTACCCCTGGTTTTGTTTAGAATAGGGTATCATTTCAATCAAGTCCGCTTGGAACAAGTCTTGTATTCCCTTAACTTCTACAGATCTAGTAGGGAATCTTTTTCTAACTGGAGCATGTAGCTCTCTTGCTATCTGCTCTCTTACACTCATAATGGAAGAATGGAAGGGTTTAGGTAAAGTTTAACAATTTATTTGGTTTTTGGGTGTATGGAGCCCCTCTTCCCACCTACAAACTTCGACACTACATGAGAAACAGCGAACTGCGTCGCTATAATTTAAATAGTAAAAGCCAGCTTTTGCCATTACATTAGGATCGAGGAAAGGAACTGACCAATTTAGGAAGGTGTCCTGCCTCACATTTTCAAAGTGATACTGTGGTGGACCGTCTTTTTCACATAAGTAAATTTGTACTGTTGGATTGATTTTGGAAGGTCTAATTGTTTAATTTCAAAAAAGTTATGAAAGTTTTTACATAGTTCCACTGCAGCGAGAGAAGCAAGTGAACCGATTGGCACCGTTAGTGCAAGCGACGCAATAAGAACAGGATGTGGGAAAAGAAGGAGTGGTGGGGGAAGGAAGTGGCGGTCAGTCATGGTGAGGTTAACCGTTCTGGAAAGACGCTCTGACAGTATGTTGTTTGCAATTGTTATTTTGTTAATTGTGTATATGAATTTTTAGTATTTTTATTTATTTATTTGTTTTTATTTTTTATTTATTGCTTATGTAAACATAGCCCTGAGATTATGGGTGAGTTTTAATTGTTTAGTTATGTAATCTGTGCTCTAAAGCTTGTTTTTTACCAATAAAGTGATGTCCATAGACCAAAGGGGGGGGCAATCAGAGTTCATATAGTGTATAGTTGAATTAATTTTGTATTAAAATGGAATTTAGAGTTAAATTTGAGAAGGGGAAATACCACCAAGGACCTATTCATGAGTTCCGAAGGCACCATCTTTAATACGAGAGGCGAATATAAACAAAGATGCACTTACAGTAGTTTTAAAGTAGTTAAAGGTTTTACCACCAGATGCGCTCTGGCGCCTGGAGCCCTATACCCGAGTTTCGCAGCCGCTGTATGAGTGGTTACGTAACGCGCTTGTCCAGACTTGAAACCCGAGCACAATAGTAAAGTTCCCCGCACATGCGCGTCAGCCACGGCTGTTCCATAGAGTATATGCATATGAAATATTGCATTCTTATAGTGTATATA
Source organism: Stictocephala bisonia (assembly GCA_035578905.1). Classification (NCBI taxonomy): domain Eukaryota; kingdom Metazoa; phylum Arthropoda; class Insecta; order Hemiptera; family Membracidae; genus Stictocephala; species Stictocephala bisonia. The sequence goes on from JAQJVL010003847.1 coordinate 14,146, forward strand.
TATGAAATATTGCATTTGTTATAGTGTATATATGAAATAATCCACAGAGGAGTACCCAAAAGCATTTATTATAGTACATATATAAAAAGTCACCATCTTTTTGCATTTTATATAGTATAGCTAGGTTAAGAGTGTATTTTATATAGTATAACATGGTAAAGGTTAGGTTAGGAGTGTATTTTATATAGTATAACAAGGGAATTTGAGGGACATTTGGGAATTTGGAGGGGAATTTAGGGAGGTAAAATTCCCACAGGGTTGGTAGGACTGGGTCACGTGACCCGAAGATGCCCGAAGGTGGCCGCCATCTTGAATCCGAGAGCCGAAGATGCCCGAGAGTGAGCCTCAAACTGTCCTATTTTATCTACTAACATAATATTCATCAAGTTAGTATTCATCTTTATCAGTGATAGATGTTACCTGTGAAAGTGTCTAGGTGGAAGTGAGGTGAAGTGATGTAACATTTTCTTAGGTAAATGATGGAGGGGAAGTGGTGGTGAGGAAAGTAGTGATGGAAGTGGTGTAGGCTTCTGTAGTTTCCCTCAGCTCTCAGTCTTAAACTATCCTCAGAGCCCAGAAGTTAAAAACCAGTCAGAGATATAATGAAATCTTCCGCATCCAACTGAACTGTGCTGCTAACCTCCATCACTTGTATGGGTGTCTGTTCTGATGATCGATCTTCAACTACATCACTGCCTTGTCTCGATGTACAAGTTGTAGAGCTTACAACATGACTTTGATTCTCTTCAGAACTGCCGTTATCCATTATATTTAGCCGAGATCTGTGCAGTGTAGAAGTACTACATAGAAAGAAGCGATACAACCTATTTCAACGTGTGTTTAGATAGAACCGCAGGATGGTAATAGAATGCACCTTGTTTCAGTACAATCGGCTTATAAACGACGGAGTTACACTTCCTTCTAACAATACACATCTTGTACAGATATGTTAAGCATTATTTACAGCCTACTTAAAGGTGTGTTTAGATAGAGTGACAAGATACAAATAGGATGATTTTTGTTTCATTACAATCGTCTTATAAATAAAAAAGTTATTGAAGTTTATGATGTGTTTTACATTGGTAATAGTATAGTGAAGACTACTAGCTTATAGAATTACTAAATACAAATGGATTGCATTCTATTCAGTAAAAATCGGTTCATAAGTAACTGAGATATTAAATAGTAACTGAATATGCTGACACAGCAAGGAATTGTAGCGTATTTAAAAAGGTGTCTAAATAGACTTATTAGATAGAAATACAATGCATTTTATTCCGATTCAATCAATTTCTAAATAAAAAAGTTATCAACGTTTTAGGAATGTTTCACATTAGGTATAGCATAGTAGTTAGTACTATCTCATTGGATTAGTAACTACAAAATGATTGCACTTTGTTTCGTAAGAATCGATTCATAAATAACGAATTTTAACATTAAACAGCTGTTAATGTTTAATGTTGAATGTTTAACATTAAATTAATTTAATGTTACTTAATGATCCCTTGTGATGCAGGATGGCAAACAAAGCTTATTAAATTGCTTAAATATTTATTTCAATGTAAGGCAAGTAATGTTATGTTAGGCACTAGTTAGTATAATATCCAATTAACGACTGGGCAGGTGTGCTTGCTGAGCGGAATAGAGTTGTTGAGTGAGGATGACCTTGAATATGTTAACTTTTGCCATGAATTGAACACTTTTTCACAATACATACATTTTTTCAGGGAAATAAATATAAAGAGTGACAGTATAAGAGTATTTCACTGTAATATTAGGAGCATTAATAACAATTTTGAAGACTAAATTATTAATCTCGATGCAATAGCAGTTCAGATGGACGTGATTATTTTGACGGAGTGTTGGTTGGGGGGAGGAGAGGAACTGGAGGACTTTGACCTGATAAAAACAATAACATACCGAAACCAAAATGACGGAACCGTTGTTTACGTAAACAGACGATTATCTGCCACTACCACTCTAATTACACTAGGCGACGGGCGAAATGAGGTTTACGGAATCAGTTTGGACTTGTGCCATTTAAATAAACAGTTTAACTTGTTGGCGTTCTACCGGACATTTGATAGTGATCCTTTTACTTTCTGTAATGAGTTAGAAAATTACTATAACAACATAGCAAAAAATAAAATGTGTATTCTACTGGGAGACGCCAACATTGACTTGTTAAAATCCGTTACTTTATCAGATAAATATTTAACTACTTTACAAGTGACTGGACTTGTGCAATGTGTTGACAAACCTACCAGAGTAACTGACCACAGCGTCTCATGTATAGATCATATTTTTGTACGTTACAATGATATGAGCGCTGTTAGGTCAGCTGTACTGCAGACTTCTATTACCGATCATTACTCTACAGCTTTGACCATTACTACTGGTGACATAGTTACGACTGACGCCACACCACGTGAATACATTGACAGCTCACTGCTAACGGACTCACTGGCTAATTCTGACTGGGTTTTTGAGTGTTCAGATGTTAATCTTAAAGCACTTCCAAATTTAAGATTATAGTTGATAACTCAATTAGGAATGCAAAAAAAAAAAAAAAAAAAAAAAAAAAAAAAACTATGAAAAGTAACACAAGGTTTAAAAAGCTCAAACCATGGATTTCATCTAATCTAATTCATTCAATCCGGGTAAGATATAAGTTGAGTAAATCAGTAAAAAAACAACTCTTTAACAGGAATTTAAGACATCAGTATTATGAACACAGAAAATTAGTAAGTAATTCTATAAAACGAGCTAAAAGTGACTATTTCAGATCAAAGTTAAATCTGTCAGGTAAAAATCCAAGGCTATTTTGGGGAGTAATCAATGAGCTGGCGGGAAGAGTACGAACAAAAAATCCCTTTTTGCTAAATTTTCTTCAAATACTCTTTTCGCTGGTCCTGAACTTTCCAAACATGTAGCTGACCACTTCAACTCATTCTTTTCGACAGTGGAGCACAACTTGGCTCTTGCGATTAACTCAGGAGGGGACCCAGTCGTGGATGATGCCAATTACAGAACAAATACTACATTTTCGTTGCACACAGTTACAGAACCCGATGTAATAAAGTATGCACTGCCCTGCGAGGCGGGTCCGCTCCGGGCTTTGATGGGGTTTCATCAGGTATATTAAAAGAAAATATTCATATTATCTCTAAGCCCCTAGTCCATCTAAGCAACTTAAGTTTGCTTAGATGCGTGGTTTAAAAGCTATCTTTCAGACAGAACACAGTATGTGTCTATTGTTGGAGTAGACAGTGATCCTTTGCCCGTGGATTATGGGGTAAACCAGGGAAGTACGCTGGGCCCCATCCTGTTTTTAATTTACAAATTTACATTAATAACATGTCAAAAATAAATTTACATGCCAAATTGTTTTTTTTGCGGACGATGCTCTAGTATTCCTCCAAAGAAACGACTGGCAAAGTGTGCGCATAAAAGCTCTGAGTGGTCTCATGAAATTGAAAAAATGGCTTGATCAAAACTTGCTTTCCTAGAATATTTCTAAAATGAAATTTATGCCAGTATGCCTCAGTAAAAATTCAAACTATCAACTTCAAGACCTCATTATTCATAATTGTGGGAACTATCTTAATAATTCTTGTGATTGTAATAGCATAGAAAAGGTAACATATTATAAATATCTGGGGGTGACTTTCGATTACAGAATGAAATGGGATAGGCACATAGAAACACTAAAAAATAAAATTCGGAAGTATGGGTTTGCCTTCAGACAATTAAATGAAGTATTAAATGAACGGGAATAAAAACAAGTTTATTATGCGTATGTTCAGTATCTTCTTTCATTCGGTATTATTGCGTGAGGAGGAGCGTTTAGTACTCTGTTGCAACCTCTCAATATAACCCAAAAAACTATCCTAAAAATTGCTTTCAAAAAATGCGTATGGTTTCCTACTGATGCTCTATTTCAGGAAACATCTATATTCACTATCAGACAGTTATATGTAAAGTCACTTTTAAACCATATTTATAAACACTTTAGCACTATTTTCTCACAAGTACCTCATTCTCACAATACACGTTATTCACAAAATACAGGAATAGCTTCCATACAACTAAGTAGAGCAGTGCTACAAACAAATGCATTTTACAAGCCCCACTTAATATATAGAAATTTTGTGCAATTATTCCCCAACAATACAGTATTTTTAAACAACTCTATTACAGTATTTAAAAATAAAATAAAAGAGTTATTGCTTGATATGGATATAGAAGCTATTGAACGCCTTATCTCGTCTGAGTACGGAGGGACTCGACCTTGATGATGGGCCTATGTTCTCGCCCGGCTGACCTTCTGTTATCGGTCGCTCCATCTGTCATTTTGTTGCTGTCATTCGTAGTCCATACATCAATGTTTAAAGAAATCATTGTGTTGTTAATTCTGGCAAGTTGATAGGTGGGTGAAAACCTACCCATTACAAATATTTCAACAATACATTGTATACAACTCGGGCCTTCGCACAGGCAGACTGGCCCATGCAGGCTCATTTGCCATACAATAATTGTATAGATGTAAGTACTAATTATAAATTATCTTGTATTTATTGTAAAAAAGGTGTTGTATTGCGAATAAACTTTGATTTGATTGATTGAAAACGAATAAATCGAATAATAGCTAAAAATGCTGACTCAGCACAGCACTTAATTGTTGCTTGTTTGAATGTGTGGCTTTGTATAACCACAGAATACAAATATATTGCAACTTGTTTCACTTCAATCGGTACAGATTTTAAAAAGATATTGAAGTTTTATAAATTATATGCAATAGTTATAGCCTATTAATGTAAAGTCTGTCGTAGAAAGATTATGTACAAATTGATAGCAAGTTGTTTGGTTAAAATCGGTTCATAAGTAATCGCAATATTAAGGAAAACCCAAAAATGCTGACGCATCTCAAACAAAAAATAAGTCAATGTGTGCATATAATTACTTAAAGGATACAAATAGATTGTAACTGGGTTCACTTTAATCGGTCTAGAAATTAAAAAGTTATTAATGTTTTTTAACTGATACCCGATAGTTACAAGCTATTAGTGAATACTGAAACATAGAAGGAAGATATTGACATTATACAGTAAATAAAAATCTATTCACTAAAGGCCTTATGCATTTGTTAATATTGTGTTTACACAGTCCATGACATAACTCACTTGACTAGAAGTTGTCTAGTTACTAAAGGTCTTATGCATCTGTTAATATTGTGTTTACACAGTCTATGACATAACTCGCTCGACCAGAAGCTGTCTAGTTACTAAAGGCCTTATGCATCTGTTAATATTGTTTTTACACAGTCCATTACATAACTCGCTCGACCAGAAGCTGTCTAGTTACTAAAGGCCTTATGCATCTGTTAATGTTGTGTTTACACAGTCCATGACATAACTCGCTCGACCAGAAGCTGTCTAGTTACTAAAGGCCTTATGCATCTGTTAATATTGTTTTTACACAGTCCATTACATAACTCGCTCGACCAGAAACTGTCTAGTTACTAAAGGCCTTATGCATCTGTTAATATTGTGTTTACACAGTCCATTACATAACTCGCTCGACCAGAAGCTGTCTAGTTACTAAAGGCCTTATGCATCGGTTAATATTGTGTTTACACAGTCCATTACATAACTCGCTCGACCAGAAGCTGTCTAGTTACTAAAGGCCTTATGCATCTGTTAATATTGTGTTTACACAGTCCATGACATAACTCGCTCGACGAGAAGCTGTCTAGTTACTAAAGGCCTTATGCATCTGTTAATATTGTTTTTACACATTCCATTACATAACTCGCTCGACGAGAAGCTGTCTAGTTACTAAAGGCTTGCTAGTTATAGTAGAATTAAAACCAGAAGCGGATTGCCGAGAAGAGGCTCGGAGCGAGGGGGAGGAGGGGACGAAGGCGCGCCACCGCCCTTAGCCAATAACAATCGGGCAGTTCACTCTTCAACAGATACAGTGTTGCCGTAACTCATTCTCCCATGTTTATATTCGCCGTGCTACTACACTACGCCTTCCAGCTGCTCCGTTCCGAACGAGCCGATGTGGCAACACTGTCACCGAACGTTGTCGAGAATCTCCGACCGTCCCCGAAGACAGTACCTCTACGCAGGCTTTCCAATCCGCTTCTGGTTTTAATTCTACTTTAGTTATAACCGTGCTATAAAGTAAAAACAAAAAATGCTGACGCAGCACAAATAGATATCTGAGCATTCAGTCTTGTCGCCAATCTGGGAACCCAGAGTGTCAACACTTGCTATAGTCTTGTCGCCAGTGTAGATTCACTAAGTGTCGTCTATGATGTTCGCTCCTAGTTTTATTCCTCTGAGAAATTCAGTATTGTCACCAGTGTGGATTCCCTAAGTGTCGTCTGTGATGTTCAATCCCAGTATTCCTCTGAGAAATTCAGTATTGTCACCAGTGTGGATTCCCTAAGTGTCGTCTGTGACGTTCAATCTCAGTATTCTTATGAGAAATTCAGTATTGTCACCAGTGTGGATTCCCTAAGCGTCGTCTGTGATGTTCAATCCCAGTATTCCTCTGAGAAATTCAGTATTGTCACCAATGTGGATTCCCTAAGTTTCGTCTGTGATGTTCAATCCCAGTATTCCTCTGAGAAATTCAGTATTGTCATCAGTGTGGATTCCCTAAGTGCTGTCTGTGATGTTCAATCCCAGTATTACTCTTCAAAGACACTTACACTCAGTTTTATCACCAGTCTGGATTTCCCGAGCGTCGTCTGTAATCTTCACTCCCAGTATTATCCCTCAGAGACACTCAGTCTTATCGCCAGTTCAGAATCCCCCGAGTGTCGTCTATATATTGTTCTCATTATTCTCCCTAATGTACTTTCCTAGGACCAAGAAAGGATTAGTAGTGCTTAGTAAAAAGGAAAGAGATTCAAACTTAAGTGAATTTAGTTTGTAGTAAGTTAGTTAATTGAATGAATTATGTAAGAGAAAATAAAACAATATTGTTATGCAATAATGTTTTCAGACATATGTTCTTTAATATACATTTTATGGGTACCCTTGTAGATAGAATTGATCCATTTTAAGTCCATGCGTCCTATAAAACCACATATTCGGGGAAACATGAACATTGTGCAATTTTGTGTAAATTACCTAAAATGCAAAGTACCTAAAATCACCTACTTTTATGTTCCTTATGATCAGATATGTGTTAAGGTTCTATATTGTATTAAATATACTGTAGTTATTTTTTAAACTTTTTTTGAGATAAGAAAACTTGTTAAATCGTTGCATTAAGTTTTATTTCCTTCGTAAAACATTCCCCAATTGTTTGTATGTCCTTAAATTCAGTATAATTTATTTGATATTTGTTGCTTCAGTTAATAAAGCAATATAACCTCGTTATTCTAGCATCATTTTTTGGAATGCAAGAAAACTCAATATTGAAGACATGTAACGTGTAACAGGCCTTTAGTAACTATGCAGTTCTCGGTCGAGTGAGTTATGTAATGAAATGTGTAAACACAATATTAACACATGCATCAAGCCTTTACTAACTAGAGCTTCTGGTCGAGCGAGTTATGTAATGAAATGTGTAAACACAATATTAACACATGCATCAAGCCTTTACTAACTAGAGCTTCTGGTCGAGCGAGTTATGTAATGAAATGTGTAAACACAATATTAACACATGCATCAAGCCTTTACTAACTAGAGCTTCTGGTCGAGCGAGTTATGTCTTGGACTGTGTAAACACAATATTAACAGATGCATAAGGCCTTTAGTAACTAGACAGCTTCTGGTCGAGCGAGTTATGTAATGAAATGTGTAAACACAATATTAACACATGCATCAAGCCTTTACTAACTAGAGCTTCTGGTCGAGCGAGTTATGTAATGAAATGTGTAAACACAATATTAACACATGCATCAGGCCTTTACTAACTAGAGCTTCTGGTCGAGCGAGTTATGTAATGGACTGTGTAAAAACAATATTAACAGATGCATAAGGCCTTTAGTAACTAGACAGCTTCTGGTCGAGCGAGTTATGTAATGAAATGTGTAAACACAATATTAACACATGCATCAAGCCTTTACTAACTAGAGCTTCTGGTCGAGCGAGTTATGTCTTGGACTGTGTAAACACAATATTAACAGATGCATAAGGCCTTTAGTAACTAGACAGCTTCTGGTCGAGTGAGTTATGTAATGAAATGTGTAAACACAATATTAACACATGCATCAAGCCTTTACTAACTAGAGCTTCTGGTCGAGCGAGTTATGTAATGGACTGTGTAAAAACAATATTAACAGATGCATAAGGCCTTTAGTAACTAGACAGCTTCTGGTCGAGCGAGTTATGTAATGAAATGTGTAAACACAATATTAACACATGCATCAAGCCTTTACTAACTAGAGCTTCTGGTCGAGCGAGTTATGTCTTGGACTGTGTAAACACAATATTAACAGATGCATAAGGCCTTTAGTAACTAGACAGCTTCTGGTCGAGCGAGTTATGTAATGAAATGTGTAAACACAATATTAACACATGCATCAAGCCTTTACTAACTAGAGCTTCTGGTCGAGCGAGTCATGTCTTGGACTGTGTAAACACAATATTAACAAATGCATAAGGCCTTTAGTAACTAGACAGCTTCTGGTCGAGTGAGTTATGTAATGAAATGTGTAAACACAATATTAACACATGCATCAAGCCTTTACTAACTAGAGCTTCTGGTCGAGCGAGTTATGTCATGGACTGTGTAAACACAACATTAACAGATGCATAAGGCCTTTAGTAACTAGACAGCTTCTGGTCGAGCGAGTTATGTAATGGACTGTGTAAAAACAATATTAACAGATGCATAAGGCCTTTAGTAACTAGACAGCTTCTGATCGAGCGAGTTATGTCATAGACTGTGTAAACACAATATTAACAGATGCATAAGGCCTTTAGTAACTAAACAGCTTCTGGTCGAGCGAGTAATGTAATGGACTGTGTAAACACAATTATAACAGATGCAGATGCATAAGGTCCTTTATACAGGGTGAGTCCCTATTAACTACATTAACTTCACCAGCGGTTTTCACTGACAAAAAGGAACAAAAAAGTTCATTTAAACCATAGTTCGATTCTTAACCGTTTGTCTGTAATGGCGTATTTTTGATTTTTTTTTAAATTGCAAGACTTATTCTTAGTTTGACAGTAAAACCAAACCAGTTTTATTTATGACATAGAAAGTAATACCATTTGAAAGAGCCTCAAATTCTCTATAAATTAAACGTAGTACTCAAATAACAAACCCCTTATACAACGTTTTGGAATAACTGTAAAGTTGAACATTTTGTTACAACTTTAACTTTCTCCTTTGAAATTCAAGGCTTGATTAAAGCAGCTAAATTATTTGTATTCTTATGTTCAGTTACTGAAAAAACTTCCTTACTTATTTATCTTTAAAATGATGTATTATTATTATTATTAAGGGGTCATACATGAAAAAAAATTTGCAATTTCATTAAAATATTGATAAGGTAAAGTATTAGGGTTCAACGTATTGGTTATAAACACAAATTTAATGACTGTATATCTGTAATTTCTATATCAGCTAAATCTGTTGATTAAATCAGCTGATTCGAAATTAAAATAGGAGTAATGATCTAATTTTTAAAATGAAAAATACAACTTTTTAACAGGATTTTTTAATCACATATTCTATTTTATATTTAGATACAGTTCATACAAAAAATAAAATTCTGTCACGCTCTCAACAGTTTTTATCACATGAGAAGATTTTCAACATGTCTTCTATTTACCCTGCTACATATGCGAAGTCTTTTTCTGATTTTCCTCACAGTCATCTTCAAGTTCAGTTTTAGCATGTAGGAGTTGAGAAGCTGTTAAAATTCTATTCCTTAACTCTTCTGCATTTCGAACTGGTGTGCGATAAACTTTTTGCTTGATATGTCCCCAAACATAGTAGTCAATGGGTATCGGGTCTGAAGATCGTGGGGGCCAAGCTATTGTTCCTCCTCTTCCGATCCATATGTTAAAAGTATCACTGGTACTGACGGATCTTAGCGTTGAAGTTTGGGGTTGCTCCATCTGCTTGGAAGACAATACTTTGACGCAAATCCAACGGCAAGTCTTGAAGAAGCAATGAAAGGTTCATTTGGAAAGTCCAAGTATTGAATGCCATTTAAGGCTGATGGTAGGTCAAGGTATGGTCCTATGAACCGACTTTCGATGAGTCTAATCCATATGTTTATTTTGAACCTTACTTGATTAGAAGACTCGAGTAAGGATTTTTGGCTTCATAGTAATGCTCGTTGTGTATATTGGAAACACCCTCACGAGTAAGTGTTCATTCATCTGTCCAAAGAATGGTCTTCAGGAAATTGTGACGATCATACTGATGAATCAACTGGCAGAACTGAACTCTTAGGGTAGGATGTCTTGGCTCTAGGGCATGCACTCTAATAAAATGATAAGGATGTAGCTTTTCTTTTCGTACAATTCTACTAACACATGATTGGGAAATTCCAAACTTACAAGAAACTGCCTTGTACTTATTCGTGGGTCACTCGTAAAATGTTTACTTCTAAAAAACAGCTTCTTCAACTCCTACATCTTGAATAACATTCCAACCAAATGATTATTGGTAGAGAACTTTCCACTTTCACGGAAACAGCAATGAACGTTGAAAAAATTCTGTTCATTCATAAGCCTTCTATTCGGATAGAGGCGGCGATATTCGTGACGTCTTTCCACTGCATTATAGTCACAGAAACCTTTAACCACAATAATATCAACATATACTCCATTGGTAAACGAAACGACCAATCAAAAGCAACTATCTAGCATTAATGGCATTAATTTACTTGTAGTGTGCAATTGAAAAGGATATAAATACACAGTTTTACAATACAACAATAAAAAAATCATCTGATTATAACTATTTTATTTTCCAATCAGCTGATTTAGTCAACAGATTCAGTTGGTACAGAAATTACAGACATATAATCATTAGTTTTGTGTTTATAACCGATATGATGAACCCTAATATTATAATTTATCAACATTTTATTGCAATTACAACATTATTTTTAAGTATGACCTCTTAATATTTATACATCATTTTAGAGATAAATAAATTAGGAAGTTTTTTCAGTAATTGAACATAAGAATACAAATAATTTAACTGCTTTAATCGAGCCTTGAATTTTAAAGAAGAAAGTCTATAACAAAAATTTTCAACTTTACAGTTATTCCAAAATGTTGTACTAGGGTTTGTTATTTGAGTACTATGTTTAATTTGTAAGGAATTTAATGCTCTTTCAAATGGTATTACTTTCTATGTCATAAATAAAATTGGTTTGGTTTTACCATCAAACTAAGAGTAATAAGTCGTATAATTTAATAAAATAAAAATACGCCATTATAGACAAACGTTGAGAATCGGACTATGGTTTAAATGAACTTTCTTGTTCCTTTTTTGTCAGTGAAACCCACTGGTGAAGTTAATAGTGACTCACCCTGTATTTATGCTTAAAAGGAAAATCTTACACATTTGTATTTTTAATAAGACTAAGTGTAACAACATTTTATAACAAAAGTTAATTATAATTGTATTGACCCACCCCATCACCCATGTATATTAATTCACCTTCCAGTGTACGTGTGATGGTATTGACCCCGTATTTTTGGAATTATTACTAATCAAATACAAACACACGAAGTGATGATGACCCTGTCACCCACCCATACTCTTTTTTTAAGGTGGTGATAAGTAGTTCTTTTCTTAAGTAGTTCAGCTGTTTGATGTTTTCCAGGTGCTTTGTTGTTCTTAAGGGACTTGACCACTTTTTCAGTTTTATTATATATTTATTCTGACGATTAGGTCTAAACAATTTTAATCAAAAAATATAAGCAGACATTTGCAAATTTTGTATCCTCTCATCGCAAATATAAAAGGTTTTTTATTTTGAGGATAAATCAACTAACTTCTTGAGCGTTAAGTTCAACTGCTAACTGTCATGCATTAAACAGCAAAGTATTTGACAAAACGTGATTAACTAGTGACCTGGCTTCCCAATATCTACAATATAAATTGTTTTTTGTTAATTTTGAACAGTTCATAATGTGGTTTTTGTCCATAAGATCAGATGAATTACATCAAATACAATCTGGATTTTCATATATTCTGAAGCGATGAAGATACTTTCCAAGGCAGTCATGATCTTTTTTCAGACGAAAAGCAGCAACAGCATTTTTCTTGGGAAATCTGGAATTTAATATATTAAATTAATAAATTAAAGTCACGCATTAATAGGATTTGTCATTAAAATGTTGGCCTTTTATTAATCTAGAAATTTACAAATGTAATTCTATTACCACAACATAGTTGATTCAATAACGTTTTCCGTTTTCCTAAAATTAAAATCACATTAAGTTTAAATAAACTCCTTTAATAATTAAAACTGTAATTTATTTCTTATCAAACCAAATAATGTACAGTAATTAATTTATAATTTGTTGTACGAGTTATTATTATTATTTGTGCAAAACTTTAATTTACCTCTCACTGAATTGGTCTTTTGGTGAGGAAAACAAGACAGATTCACTCAAGGGTGTTTGTCAGACCGGCTCAGCTCGGCGCTGTATGGAGTTTAGTTCAACATTTCGCCGCCACTGACACCATGAGTAGCAAGGTGAATCCCTTGCCTTTGGCATGGGAGAGTAACAGCACTCCTGCTGCGTGTCCAGAGCACAACCGGGAATAACTCCCTAATTCATTGTATTCTTTATCAATAAAGATTGTATGGATCATTAAACTACTTTTTTGGCCAAATATAACTGTACTAATTTCAACTTGAAATTTGTACAGACATCATTTATCAAATAATAATTGGTTTCACTTAAAAAAATATTATTTTTACTATTAGTTTTAATTTACTTTAAGTTGGTTAGTACCATTCGTCCATTATATTCTCAAAATTTGAATAAAATACATCGCACGGTTTGTTAATGAGTTAGGAACCAAGAAAGGCAAAATTAGCCACTTTAGGTAGCCACATCTCCGTAAATTGATTTTTTGAATTTTTTCCCTCAACACACTTATTACTTGTAACAAAACAATAATTTTATTAAAAAACATTTCAAAAATAATTTTTGCTCAAACACCCTTAAGACATTTTATTTTAAACATGAATATAACACTAAGTACATCATACTTTAAGTATTTCTTGATAAGCATATTACAGTAGGAATAAAAACAAGTGAAACATGACACAGCAGAAGTTCGAATATAAGTATAAAGAAGTTGAAATACATTGATCGATTTTCATACACCACATTATCCATCTCGAGAGCAAATACATGTACATTCAAATTTATAAGTGAAACCTTAGGGTCTATCTCATAGTCTGAGGATATAAAACATTTACTGAAATTGAATGATAGTTAAATTACTTTGAACTTCTATGACATTACACTTGTTTAGAAATGATTTAACATTGCTTGACTTAAGTAACATTGCAATACTTACATAACTCAAATAAATAATAAACTAAAATAATAAATATAACAAAATAAACAATAATTAAATAAAAATCCTCAAAAATATTGCAACTAAAGTACTAAGTACAAGTAGTCATTTTTTATGTTAATTGGCATAACCACATATTTGTTCATGTAACTTTTCCTGAGTTATTGTATTCCAAATAAAAGCTACTTCATTCTTTCTTACATTCTTACATATGAGACGTCGACACAACGTTGTTGGTATTTTAAAGTGAATATGAATGGTTATATGAGTGTAGGATAAGTGTGGATGAGTGTAGTCTGGTTACTATCTGAGTTCAACTGTTCCTCAGAAAGGGCAATTTATTAATAGCCCAACAGCCAGGGCAACTAAGGGACCTACAGCTTTACGTGGAATCCGAACCACGTAGTGCTGGTCTGATTTTCAGCTAATTGACAAGCCTGATACTCAGTTATCTCCCCCACATAACATCCGCACAATGATTACCATCCAACATGGACACCCCAGACTTCTCTAGTAGTATCCACGCCACTAAAATGCATTCATTTTCTACTTTGAAACATTTAGATATAAAACATTCTGCCATTTCAAGCAATAACAAACTCATTTAAAAATTATAAAATTTTTCTTAATAAATTACTTAAATAACTTAATCCATTATCACTTGCGGGGATAATAAATAAGAATACAATTTGTGTCTGCTAAACCTATGGAATTCTTGAAATAAAGGAAAAACTTAACAAATATGTATGTTTCATGTTACCAACTTTGTAACTCCAAGCCCACTCCTTCACACTCACACAACTATGGTTGCCCTCACCACAGAGAAGAAGGAAACAGAGGTCACATTCAATAGTGCGCTAAATATGTGCCCAGTTAGTGTGTTGAATAGTTCTTTGCCATGCGTTGAAAGAGCCAGAACCTTGCCAGGCCTTCCTTTACTACCCCCAAACTTAAGGATTAACATAGAATTTATTACTACAGATGTATAAAGATGTACATCAGTTGTACTCTACTTATAACCACCGAGGTGTTCGCTACATCCTTAAGGAAGTGACCTGTGTATATTTTTCTTTGTGCCTTTACTCACATCTTGTACATGACCATGACTACTTGTACTGGATGTCTTATTGTGTTACATTGCTTACTATTAAAACTCAATCTCCTTTACTTTTTTGTTTTACGTACTAAACAGACACAAATTATCCAGAGCATTTCAAATGAAATAAGTTTGTTATTGTTCAACGAGGTATATTATGTCTTCAAATAAATACTACTAAACACTACTCCTCTTGTAAAAGAGAAATAAAAAAAAATCAATAACTGTAGCATGAAATGAAAGTGTGCTGTATGAGATCTTAGACTAATAGACAAGTTAATCTTCTCTGAACAAGTAAACTGTTTGAATCCAAAGTTAAAGAGGAACTAAGATCTCATTTTGTGGATCGCGAAAATTTGGTTGAAAATCGCTCTTGTTCTACTCTTTACAGGTTCAAAGTAAGCTTGAGTATGCTACTGTTATTTAGAATATTGATGAGGCTTACATGATCGTAGCAATCATGGCTATCCAGAAGAAATTCCTCTCATGGATGTTGTGGAATTTTTAGACCTAGGTGTAGTGGATGTATACCAAGAGCTTTATTTGTCAGCTTTTGGTACTGTAACTGATTTAATATTTTCTTAAAAAGTGCTCAATGGCCATACTGTTTTGGTGGTCTGAGAGTTCTAGGATATGTCTTTCACTCAAGAGATCCATTTGTTTGTCCGTACTGATCAGATGTGCTCTCATTGCACATAAGTGTTACAAACTTGATTTTTTAAATAATGATTATTTCAGGTTTCTTAGAAAGTAGCATATACTACTTGACTGAGTGGCTAACCTCAAAATAATAAATGTTAATACCATTTTTCAACTGTTTTGGACATACCTGGCTGCTCTCATTGGCCAGTGGAAGGATCACTGGGGGAGTTTAGATCCGAGTAGGAACCCACAAAAATGGACCAAAAATATTTGTTCCATTCAAATTGTAATATAATAACAGATGTAGAGCAAAGGTGGATAAATGATTCCTTCTTTATATAGATGCAGAATGGGGAAGATTTTGAACTGAAAGTCTGGATGACAAGTAAGACTAGTGGACTTGGTCTGAATTCTATGCAGCAGGTAAATATGTCAAAACAATATGTGGTTGTGAAGCACAACAACTGCTTTAGATGAAACGAATGGCTTTCTGTGAAGGTAAGTTCTTGTTTGTTAGATATACAACTTGGCTTGTTAATAATCCTTGCCTCTAACTGGTTTCAGTTTGTAACGTTCACACTCCCATAATATACAATTAATATATTATATTTTATAGTTTATATTAATGTTTTAGTTTTTATAATTGCATATTTTTATATAATATAACTCAGTTATAAAGTTAGAGGTGTAGTGGTCATGAAGTAAGTCAGAGAATGCTGAGGCAGCAGCGTCAGCATTCCTGGAGTGATGGTCAAGGAAGGTGGGCAGTTGAGTCGGAGCTGAGGTCTGTGTTGGGAGAGTAGAGAAGTGTACTAACAGTGCGGGAATACTTGCTATGTAATATGTTTTGTTTGTTATTGTTGTTAATATTTGGCTTTTAAGTTGTTTGAGTTAAATGGATCATGATGAGTGTTGTTGTTTAGTAATATTTAATTATTTGGATTCATGAATAAAACAGTGAATTAGTAATGAAGAGTTACATTTTTATTCATTCCAAGATCCCGGTGCCTTAATCACCGTGGTGGTGGCAGCAAACTATCGTATTATATAATTTAATAATCAAAAGATCGGCCGCGTTATAAGTTGTTAACAACAGGTCTCTTGTTAAAAATATATGCTTTCAGTATGAGTTTTCTATAGATTCATATATAATTCATGTACCTATGCACAAATCAAACAGGCCATGAACATGGTTTTGAAATTTAAAATTAAAAAAGTTATTACTCAGTTGTGCCTATTACAGCTTCCCTAAAAATAACTCTACCGAACTCTCTCTAGGAACTCTACTGACAATCTCTCATAGCAGTTCGATGGACAAGAAAGACATTTTCATTCTTCATCTAATGATGAGATTTCAGATGGAAGTATTAAAAACATTAAATGATGATAGTACGCCGAGTAGGAATGAGAGTCCATACAGTAAGTGACGGAGCTCACAACAGTTATCACTTTTCGTACTTACAAATCTCTACAGTTTCAAATTTGTACATAGATAGGAGTGATGCAAGCAATATTTGAGTTAGTAAAATAAGAATCTAAAGAGTAGTTTAAGAACATTCAGGTTGGATCGAAAGAGAAACTGGAACAAGAGAGAGATGGAGTCGAGAATCTTGAGGAATTAATATGGACTTAATAAAAGGAAGGTGAATTATAGAATGTTGTTGATACATGGTTTCAGTTGCTTTGCTAGTGAATTTTTCACAAAAGTTATAGAATAGATTTTGATAAAAGTATAGAAGAGTAGGGCAGTGTTCTGAGGTGATATAAGAATTGTGGCTGAAACGGTCAAGAAGAAAATTGCACTCCAGGCATGGATGAAAAAACAATTATTTTTTAATGCAATATTCACCTCATATAACGTGTCACTGTAAGTATCAGAATTGACGGTTTGTGCAAAAAAGAATAGTCCAACCCTACTTCTTTCCTTGGTGAAGCACCCACACACAAAGAACGTATGATGAACATCATCATCATCATCATCGAACATTATCATCCTACAAGCAATAAGCACACTAAGCACACCTGACTACCTCCATTCTGTGGATATACTTTGCACAAAGGAGGACACTTTGTAAGCTATTGCATATTATCCATAGGTATTTATTGATCTTTATAACCAGCAAATCTTGATTAAAATATGATGAAGAATAAAGTTGTTTAATGAAAGCACATTTTTAACCTTCTTTTTTATAAAATTGTTGTATTGAATAAACAAATCGATATATCTCCCATTTTCCTGTATAGAAATTACAATTTAAACCTAAACAATCTCTAGACTGAAAAAAATTAGAGACGAATATTGTAAGCAATACATGTGTTATGCTTAAACAACTTGTTATAACAATTTATTTTATGTTGAAAAAGTTGATCTACTTGTTAACAGTTTCTTCACAATTCAATAATTTTTGTACTTGGAAAATAACAAAATATTAATTTTAACAACGAAGTACAAAACATGAAATGTGCGTTTAAAGGGCAAACAGGGAACATAGAGTTGTAAGGTCAGCTACAGGTATTTACGACCATTAGTTAGTAGGAGGGATAAGAAGGGATGCAGGTTGTAATATATCGTCCAAGTTGAGAGTTCTTCATTGTTAAACTTGATAGTACAGTAATTAACACCACTTAGTCTCTCGGCAGAAACCATGATTAATGTGCACAGTTCCCAGTAATACAGTTAAAGTCTAGCCTAAGTTGATTTGGATCTTATATATTTTTTTATGTTTTATAGCAAATCAAATTGGTTTTTATACATTGCCCAAGAAAATATTTTATAGAACAGAGATTGCTTCATAAATTACGAACAAAAAATAATCAATTCAAAGTGTGCATATTCACTACTATTTCACAAATCAAAAAAGAATCAAATATTTGTACTTGATAAATTATGATAGAAAATGCGGATTAATTTTGACAGTTGAATAATTTTCTTGATTATATCAGTATTGTACTAAATTTTATTGTAATCAAGCAAATATAATGCAGTCAACCTCCTAGCAGTTAGCAGTTATGTAGGGAGGTGGGTAGGCCAGTAGTGTAGTATGCCGGTTCTGGTGCAACCCTACCCATGCCGGTTCTGGGGCAACCTTGACCTTTGGGTCCTATCAGCAAGGTTGTCGATCTTATCACCACGTGTTGACCCCAGAGGTCAACTTTACTATTGTTTACTACTGTTATCAGCCACGTGGTGACCTTGAAGGTCACGTTTACTACGAGCACGTGGACCCCCCGTGACGTTGTCCTAGGTCAGTGTTGTTTTGGTGTGACGTCACGCCGTTTTCGCGCTCTTTCTGACGTCACGGCGTATTTATTTAATTAATTGTATTTATTTAATGCTGTGGCAAAAAGTGTTGGTGGTCGGTGCCGGGATCGATCTGAGAACCTTTCGTTTGTGAGACGAAGTCGATACCACTGCAGCACAGTGACACACCCGAGAGGGTAACGTAAGTAGCGGCAGAAGAACGTGTGTGACAGCTCGCTTCGCTTACACCGAGCCAGTACATGTTATACTATATAAAATGTATTTTTAATTCGTATTTAATATAGTATTAATTTGTTCAGACGTAAAAAAAAAAAAAAAAAAATCTGTTGGTTTGTCGTCTGCTCAGCTGATGTGATGCCATATTAAAGATGCAAAAAAAAATCTGTTTTTCTTTATACTATATAAAATGTACCAACTGTTTTTTCACAGTGTTACCAACTCTCACGATTAATTGGCAAAAAATATATGTCAGTGCTGCCAACTCATATGATTTATTACATTATACTATAATAAATACATATATGATTTTTGTTTCCTCTCTTTTAGTTATACTATATTAAATACAAACACGTTAATACATACGTTAAAACTGGTCGTTAAGTATTAGGAGAACAGAACTTGGTAAGAACTCTGAACTCGACCATTGGCGCAATAATTTGTATTTAATATAGTATTAATTTGTTCTGACCATTTAAACCAGATGTAAAAAAAAATCTGTTGGTTTGTCGTCTGCTAGTACCAGCTGATGTGTTTCGCTTCGCTTACGCCGAGCCAGATGCATTAGTACTATATAAAATGTATTTTTCTAATAATTCGTATTTAATATAGTATTAGTTTGTTCAAACAAAATCGGTTTTTCTTTATATTATATAAAATGTACCAACTGTTTTTTCACAGTTTTGCTAACTCACACGATTATTTGCATTATACTATATAAAATACACACATATATATATATATATGATTTTTTTCTCTTTTTTAATAAATACAAATGCGTTTTTCGGTGTTACAGTAATATTATTTTACTTCGTTTTCCTTCACATATAATGTATACTATATAAAGTATAGCCAACTTATGCTTTCATTCGTAGTATACTATAATAAATCCGTGTACTATAATAAGTGCATCGATATTTATTCTTTGTCACGTTATAATATAATAATTGTTATGGCGATAAATTTAAACAGATTAAAAAGGATTCTGGTTTTTCTGTGTGCATATTTTATTTCAATATTGCATGTATTTATACTATATGAAGTACATTGTTCATACTAAATCATTATTTTCCTTGTACTATAATAAATGCAATTAATTTTTATATAAATCAGTTAGAATATCTTTGTCACGTTATAATATAATAATTGTTATGACGATAAATTTAAACAGATTAAAAAGGATTCTGGTTTTTCTGTGTGCATATTTTATTTTAATATTGCATGTATTTATACTATATGTAGTACATTGTTCATACTAAATCATTATTTTCGTTGTACTATAATAAATGCAATTAATTTTTATATAAATCAGTTAGAATATCTTTGTCACGTTATAATATAATAATTGTTATGGCGATAAATTTAAACAGATTAAAAAGTATTCTGGTTTTTCTGTGTGCATATTTTATTTTAATATTGCATGTATTTATAATATATGTAGTACATTGTTCATACTAAATCATTATTTTCGTTGTACTATAATAAATGCAATTAATTTTTATATAAATAAGTTAGAATATCTTTGTCACGTTATAATATAATAATTGTTATGGCGATAAATTTAAACAGATTAAAAAGGATTCTGGTTTTTCTGTGTACATATTTTATTTCAATATTACACTTATATACTATATGAAGTACATTGTTCATAATAAATCACTATTTTCGTTGTACTTTAATAAATGCAATTAATTTTTATATAAATCAGTTAGAATATCTTTGTCACGTTATAATATAATAATTGTTATGGCGATAAATTTAAACAGATTAAAAAGGATTCTGGTTTTTCTGTGTACATATTTTATTTCAATATTACACTTATATACTATATGAAGTACATTGTTCATAATAAATCACTATTTTCGTTGTACTTTAATAAATGCAATTAATTTTTATATATAAATCAGTTAGAATATCTTTGAAACAGCTTACACATTTATATTTATTTATTTGTATTACAATAATAAATGTATATTTGTTAATATGTATTAATTTAAGTTAAATTTTAATGATTTAATACATTTGAGTATTAGGCGAGCAAAGACTGGTAGGAGTTATCAATGTTACAGTTGCTGCGTGCGGCATACAAAGTGCCACTATCGAATCAGCGTGACCCGGCGACCTCTCCGTAAGATAGTCCGACTGTCTCGCGAACTGATTATGTGACTGCTGCTAATTTCTGCTAGCCTGATACTTTGTTTTTCATTGCATGTTGTTCGGATTCCATATTTAAGTGGTTTTAACTAAATATTTAATAGATGTGTAGAAGATAAAAAGCATATTATATTTTATTTAATATTTAATTCAGTATTTAAAAATCGTAAGGTAAAATACTATTCTATACATTTTTTTACTGACATAAATAACACAATATTTAAATTCTGTTATGGAATAAGTTATAATAATATTTAATTTATTATTTAAAAATCGTAATGAGAATTTCTATTACAGGTATTTTTCAAAGTAATAAGTCGCACAATATTTATATGTTATTTAGTAATAAATTATAATAATGTTAATTGTTAGATACTGAAAACTCTATAAAAAATACTGTCTTTTTTAAAACCAACTGATGTATTTGTATGGTATACAATTGACCAAGTCCAATTTTGCTGATGCAATGTTTTATCATCTATACTTTGATACTGGTTTTTACCGTACGATGTCTAATTAACGTTATTCGACTGAATGTTTATTTTTAATATATACTCTATATGTGGTAGTGAGGCAGATATAAAAATTCATATAATTCAATAAAAATCTGCAAAGAGCGAAAACTTCATCTGTACATACATGTATCTCAACAACAACAACAACAACAACAACAACAACCAAAGTTAAATCAATTGGTAAATATTTGTAAGAATGTTTATTTTTAATATATGTGGTAGTGAGGCAGATATAAAAATTCATATAATTCAATAAAAATCTGCAAAGAGCCGAAACTTCATCTGTACATACATGTATCTCAACAACAACCAAAGTTAAATCAATTGGTAAATATTTGTAAGAATGTTTATTTTTAATATATGTGGTAGTGAGGCAGATATAAAATTCATATAAAAATTCGTTTTAATTTCAACAAATATCACAAACACGTATTGAAAAAAATCGAACTTTCAAATAATTAAAAAAAAACTTGTGACCGATTCATCATGAATAATTTATTTAAGTAAGGTCAAGATAACTGTATTATTATATGTTTTGGTTTTAAATAAGATATATTAAACGTTTATCGCAATAAAAAGTTATACCTTGACACTGATTTAATCATTAAATTAAAACTAAACTCATTGGCTCACTTAGAACGGGAAAAAACAATATACAAATGGAATAATACAATATAGATGTTAAATTCAACATAAATTTCATTTCAGATATGTAAAATTATGAGTTAAGGAGTTCAATTATTATTCCCTCACACGTTAGTTAAAACAATCGAATAATATTGAATTACGAGCCATATTTAGACATATGTAATATTACAATTCATTGCATGTTGTTCGGATTCCATATTTAAGTGGTTTTAACTAAATATTTAATAGATGTGTAGAAGATAAAAAGCATATTATATTTTATTTAATATTTAATTCAGTATTTAAAAATCGTAAGGTAAAATACTATTCTATACATTTTTTTACTGACATAAATAACACAATATTTAAATTCTGTTATGGAATAAGTTATAATAATATTTAATTTAATATTTAAAAATCGTAATGAGAATTTCTATTACAGGTATTTTTCAAAGTAATAAGTCGCACAATATTTATATGTTATTTAGTAATAAATTATAATAATGTTAATTGTTAGATACTGAAAACTCTATAAAAAATACTGTCTTTTTTAAAACCAACTGATGTATTTGTATGGTATACAATTGACCAAGTCCAATTTTGCTGATGCAATGTTTCATCATCTATACTTTGATACTGGTTTTTACCGTACGATGTCTAATTAACGTTATTCGACTGAATGTTTATTTTTAATATATACTCTATATGTGGTAGTGAGGCAGATATAAAAATTCATATAATTCAATAAAAATCTGCAAAGAGCGAAAACTTCATCTGTACATACATGTATATCAACAACAACAACAACAACAACAACAACAACAACAACAACAACAACCAAAGTTAAATCAATTGGTAAATATTTGTAAGAATGTTTATTTTTAATATATGTGGTAGTGAGGCAGATATAAAAATTCATATAATTCAATAAAAATCTGCAAAGAGCGGAAACTTCATCTGTACATACATGTATCTCAACAACAACCAAAGTTAAATCAATTGGTAAATATTTGTAAGAATGTTTATTTTTAATATATGTGGTAGTGAGGCAGATATAAAATTCATATAAAAATTCGTTTTAATTTCAACAAATATCACAAACACGTATTGAAAAAATCGAACTTTCAAATAATTAAAAAAAAACTTGTGACCGATTCATCATGAATAATTTATTTAAGTAAGGTCAAGATAACTGTATTATTATATGTTTTGGTTTTAAATAAGATATATTAAACGTTTATCGCAATAAAAAGTTATACCTTGACACTGATTTAATCATTAAATAAAAACTAAACTCATTGGCTCACTTAGAACGGGAAAAAACAATATACAAATGGAATAATACAATATAGATGTTAAATTCAACATAAATTTCATTTCAGATATGTAAAATTATGAGTTAAGGAGTTCAATTATTATTCCCTCACACGTTAGTTAAAACAATCGAATAATATTGAATTACGAGCCATATTTAGACATATGTAATATTACAATATGTAGCATTTATTTCAGATTTCCATTAGGATCTTACACATAAGAGCCTTACGTAAAATTTAAATCCAATATGTTAAACACATTAGAGATTACAGTTATGTAAATATTAAATGGACAAAAATGTTTAATTTCTTCATGAAAGGATCTTCATACATGTCCAACTATTATAATATTCCTGAGAGAAACGATTAATTATAAATGGCACTTTAAGTTAATAACATGGTTTTTCCTATTTTGTAAAGATAAATTCTCTTATTAACAAATTAAGTAAATAAAAAAAACAATTCTATGAATCCATTAATAACTGTACAGTGTATTAAATGTTACATATTATTTTGACGATTTTATAATAATAATTGCCTTTTCTTATAATTCCGTATGTTGTTGAGTAAGGATGAGAACTGAGTATCAGGCTTGTCAATTAGTTGAAAATCAGACCAATAATACATGTTTTTGATTCAACTCTATGTCCCTTAATTTCACTGGTTGTTAGACTTTAAATGAAATGTCCGTTCTATGAAACAGTCAAACTCCGTTAGCAACAATATTACATTGGTTATCCATGCTCATACTACTCACATTCACCTTAGAATACGTTCAATTTTGTGCTGTATTGTCATATCTAAGAATAATACTTTATATTGTTTTCATTTAAAATGAGCCACGAGAGTAAATACTATAATGGACACCACGAGAGTAAACACAGGGTATACCAAATCAACCGTTTAAGTATATACTTCTTTTGTCTACATATCTTCTATATTCAGTTTAACGATAAAAATAAAGATGTAATGAAAATGATAGCAAAATAAATTAAACTTAGCTAAGTAAATTAATTTAGTGTTTTCATAATGATATTTTTATTAGTATTCGCATTGTAGATTTCTAAATAAATGGCAAACTTTAGAGCTTGCAGTTCTGTATATCTGGATATATATTAAATGGATAAAAATGTTTAATATCTCAAATAAAGGATCTTCATACATGTCCATTTATTATAATAAACATGAGAGAAACGACTAAATATAAATGACACTTTAAATTAAAAAGTATAATTTTTTCCTATTTTGTAAAGATAGTTTCTCTTATCAATGAATTGGGTAAATAAAACAACAATTTTATGAATCCATTAATATTATAGTTTTCTCAATGTCCGTATTTTGTGCAGGGAAGAGAACTGAGTATTACTGTCGGCTGAGCAGAACGAAAGAAGGATAAACGAAAAAATTAGTTTAATTTCTTGTTAGTATAATGCAAATAAATGCAAGTCTGTGTCATTGATGAAAATAAAAGTATTATCGATTAACAATTAAGCTGACTTAGTGATATGGTTCAAGTGGGGTCAAGCGTATGATAGCACACTCGAACTAGAAGTCTAAACTAAATATACCAGTTATATTAACTTTAAAACCTAAGTAAATCGGTCAAAAAGGTCATATATGAGTAACTAAATTAATAAAATATGTATTTTTTAATTAAATTGATTTTCAATTACGTTCATTCTAATTTTACGTGATTGAATTTTAGTTTTTTCTAAAATGCCTGATAAACATTGCTAATAAATGACTATAACACCAATGTTTTAATAGTCAACTATTCTGAATGTTTTACATTTGAGTAAACAAATACTATGATTAGTCGTTTAAGAGCTTTATATCAAGACATATTCTCTACTATGTATTGTACATTTACTTAACAGTAATATAAAATACTGGATTTATAAGATATAACATGATTTTACAGAGTTATATTTCAATTTTGTGAAGCGATAAATATCTAATAACGCTTAAATTGTATAGTGATAAAATTTTTTAGATAACTAATGAGTAACTGGGTGTTTCTATATTTTTAGTTAATTTATATATTTATTTACCTCAATCACCCCATAAATATGAATTAATACAAGACATCAACATCACAGGAATGCGAATGACAATCAGTGTAAAGCCGGTTTTTCCTATTTTCTAAAAGATAATTAAACAGATAAAACAACAATTTATAATTCCGTTAATTACTACATAGTGAATTGAATGTTACATAGTATGCTACTAGTTCATAAAATAGTCTTTTGCTTTTGACTGATTTTAAGTGTATAATTTATTTTGTTAAACATGACAATACTAAGGAGAAAATGTAAATTACAAAACAAATACGACCAACCTAATTGCATTGAACTAGTGTCAGTCCATTTATAAATATACACTTATGTAAATGTTTTTTTTCTGTGTATGATCCTTATTGATCGACTTCTTTTAAATTACAAACTAAAACGACTTAGACTAGAATATACAAGCCTTGTAAATATAATACACTTCATATTTTGAACGGACAAAAACATTCATATACAACAATTATAAAAGGACAATCATTTTAAGACTTCATTTTTTATAAATACATATATTTATTTCAAATAATATTTTTTACGATGCCAGACAATGGTGTATATTAGACTAATGGATCATGAATGATCAGACAATACGCCGTTGTATCCTATGGTATATTGGTATAAAGGTGTCTTCTCTTGGAAAGTCAGTTTATCCAAACAAGGCTGATCATTACCACCTATGTAATATGACAATTAAAACCTTGTATACATATAATATAAAATTGATTTATTTCCATTGAAACTATCATATGGATAGTACTTGCTGTTCAAGTACAGTTTTATGTTATCTCAGTTACAATAATCCACCTCAATGACCTCATAAATGTGATTTAATACAAGACATCAACATCGCAAAAATGTACGAATCAATCGATTTCTTTTAAATGGTCAACTAAATTAGTTTAGGATAAAAAATGAAGGTATTATACAAATGATACACTTCTTATATCACCATTAGGATACTATGCATAAGAGCTTCAAATAAAATGTTAGTCTAAAATGCTTTACATATCAGAGCTTGCAGTTCTGTAAATATAACTAGATATTAAATGAACGAAACATTTTTTATTTCTCAATGAAAGGATCCTCATACGTATTCAACTACTCTATTAAAACTTAGCGAAATGATTTAAATATGAATGACACTCAGTGTAAAGCAGGTTTTTTCCTATTTTGTAAAGATAATCAAACGGATAAAACAACAATTTTATAATTCCGTTAATAACTACATAGTATGCTACTTGTATAATTTATTTTGGTAAACATGACAAAACAAATACGACCAACTTAGTTACATTGAACTGGTGTCAGTCCATTTATAAATATACTTTCATGTAAATTACAAACTAAAACGACTTAGTAGACTAGAATATACAAGTCTTGTAAATATAATACACTTCTGAGATATCCATTATGAGCTTTAACTTACTTTATAGTGTTTCACATATTATTGTTTATTAGTCTGTATATCAAATATTAAATATTTTGAACGTACAAAAACGTTCATTTTTCAAATATCGGATATAAATTCATAAACATCAATTATATCATACTTGGGTAAATAAAACAATATACGAGATGTTCTATGCAAGAAATATATCTTATTCTTTATTTATTTACACATTTTTCACATCTTTATTTACAAATATTGTCCTTGATCAGAATCTTTGAACTTGTGATTCTTCAACTCCTTTAAGCTCGGCCATTAGTCTGTTGTGGAGTTCTTCCCCACACTCTTTAGGACCGATGCTTTCAAATAATTTAATAAATGAGTATTCGTAATTTCTAACTTTGTTGCAAATGCCACAATCAGGACCACAAGCAGCTGTCTCTGTACGGTCCCTCTTAAATTTTATATTTTCTACATCCTCGACCATTTCGGCCATTCTTTGAAGTTTTTCTTCAGCTTCTGGACTCCAGCTAGGTTTTGCAAATCTCAGCTCAAACATGACCATCAGCAAGTTTGCATACATTGTACCGATAGTGTTGTTACCCGGATACATCTGGGTCGGAGTGTGATAAAGTGTCTGAACAATACCTTTATATAACCTGAAAACTGTATTGAAAAAGTGGTGGGTGGATAGTAACAGATTTATATAAAATGTTGTCAAAATCAAACGTTTATGCTTAAATAGGATCCAGAAGTTGTTATTTTATCTTTAAGATACTGTTTCATATAAACAATTCACTCTTAACAAGTGTGATAATATATAACTCACACATATGTTTACTACTGTACAAACAATTTTTAATAATTCTGGTTTTTTAAGCTAAAAATACACATATGAATGAAAATAATTTACGTTAAATTTCAATACTCATAACCTATATAAAAAGTCATGTGATATTTTTGTTATTTTTAGTATTATAAAAATTAAAGAATATGAAACTAAATCAACTGCCATGATGCTATTAAAAGAATCTCAGTCATATTACAGTTGTATTATTTTTTGTCTTTAGTTAGCATACATTTTTATTTATTTTTTTCCCTAAAAAAACTTGATATAATTTGTTTGTAACTTTGTTACTTTTAGTTGACAAGGCTCATACATTGTAAAAACTGTACATTGTGAAGCCAAATAAATGAATTTGAATGTGAAGTGCAATTGAACATTCAATACACTCCCTTTCATCCAAATAATGAACTTTATACTTTAGGTAACACTAAAAAACCTTATACTTTACGAACAAAACTTTACATTGTTTATCCATGTAAATACAAAATAAATGTACATAACTAGACTTTATATTCGTATATTACATTCAAGTATGTAGGATTAACATAATGAACTTGGGTATATGGCATTTATTTTATGACACCTATTCACGTTGTATTCATGTTATTTATATTAATATGGAATAGAAACTGTAATTTGGATAATAATTTATTTCTCAAATACAGTGAATTATTAGCATTGCCATTAAGTAACACTCAAATAATAATATGGAATGCAAACTATAAGTTACTTTGAAAGCTAATTCCCATTCACTTTGTATTATTACTATTGATATTAAGAGGCATTCAAAATAATTCATATGACGTTTGTATTAATAAAACCATATGTCTATTTAAACTATCATTGTTTCCTCTTAAATATAGTTTTCCATGCCAAGGAAAATAACAAATATGTTTTAACTGTCTATGTTACAATAGACATGTGTTGTTGTGTAAAATTTAAAATAAATACTACCACTTTAAAACGTTCAACTGTTTATTCTCCTCCAACTAAATTGTTGTACATTACAAGTTATGTGTTCTGAATAAGTATTTTATAGATAAAAAACATTTATTGAAAAAAGTTTCGTTGAATCACAGAAATATAATTACGTAATATGTTTAATGTTTAAGGCTTGGATATAAATGAAACATATTACTTATAGTAAAATTTCTTTATTCAAAACAATACAGTTTAAAACAAGCGTTATAAACTCAATTTGTCCTACTTTAAATCTACGTTTAGTTTAAAATAAAATTTAACAAATTCATGCCTCAAGCAAAAATATATATATGCATCTAAAATAACAATATAGACAAATTGAATAGATAAAAAGCCAATACAAAAAATAATTCAATTATACCAGAATAACAATAACATTAATAATATAAACAACGAATAGATATAAAGCAAATACAACAATAATTTAAATATAACAAAATCACAATAAAATTAATAATATAAATAAAAGATAGATCAGAATCAAATATAATAAATAATTCAATTATTCCAGAATCACAATAAATAACTCCTGCAGTTTTTCCTATAACTTGTGATAGTATCATTGAAAATATCGATATTATTGCCCATTATTGAGTTATATGATCTCATCATCCGCAACAGCGGCGAGGAGGAATGCATGACTGTTCGGCAATAAGGTATATTAAAAATTCATTTATTTCTACTGTTAAAATTTTGTACTCTGATACAAACAGCACCCAGACTTCCTGCGTCGTCTATTTTTCCCCGGACCAATTTATACAAGAACATGAGTTCTAGTACCCTTCTCCTCAGTCTGAGACTCTCAAACCCAAACAGACGCAATAACTCATCATATGGAACTAAAAAGGTATAAATATTAAATTTCTTAAAAAATAAATGTCGTAAAAATCTTTTTTGTATTTTCTCCAAACTTTCTTCATAAGTTATATGGATTGGGTTCCATATAAGTACTGAACTCTCCAATCTCGACCTAACCAAGGACTTATACAATGTTACCAAAGTTTTTAAATTTTTAAAATTTGCTCCCTGTCTAAAAATAAAGCCCAAGATCTTATTTGCAGTCGACACACATTTTTCTATATGTAAACTGAAAGACAATTTTGAGTCTAAAAATACCCCTAGATCCTTTATTTGATTAACTCTTGAAATACTTGCTCCATTTATAAAATAATTGTAATCAGCATATTCTGACCTACAAAATGAAACCATGAAACATTTAGAAGTATTGAAATGCATTTTATTGTCAAGGCTCCATTTAAATACGTTGTCTATATCTTCCTGTAACTTATGTGCATCATATATACTATATATGTGCAAGAATATTTTCAAATCGTCAGCAAAAAGGAGAGCTTTTGCTTAAAGTCATTTAGTTAAGTGACTGTATATACTTAACTAAATCATTAATTAGAATCATGAACAAAGTTGGGCCTAGGTTAGAACCTTGAGGGACACCAGATTGTACATTAAACACAGCGGAGGAGTGTCCCTTAAAAAATACATACTGCTTTCTATCTACTAAATATGAGGTGAATAAATGCAATAATTTACTTGACATTCCATAAAAATGTAACTTTTTTAAAAGTATCTGATGATCAACCTTATCGAATGCCTTGGCCAGGTCGAGAAATATCGCATCTGTCTGAGTACACGAGTCCAGTCCTGAGGAGACATATGTTGTGAAATTTAACAGATTTGTTGATACAGACCAACCAGGTAAAAAACCATGCTGAATCGGAGAAACATATTTTTGCATATGGCTGAATAAATATTTATGGACTGCTACTTCAAAAATCTTGGCTGGTACCGACAACACTGCTACTGGTCTGAAATTGACAATTTGCGAATCTTTGCCATTCTTAAAAATAGGTGTTATTTTAGTAATTTTCCATTTTTCAGGATAAATACTAGATTGCAGGCATAGGTTAAACAAAAACGTTAGAGGCTTACAAAAAATATCGGAACATAGTAAAATATCGGAATAATAGTATTTTGTTCTCTGGAATACTGTTTTCAAGTTTTATTCCAGCAGAAAAAAATCAATACAGACAGTCTTAGGTGCAAACAAGTTTGATTATAATAAAGACGTTTGAGTATTCTGAAGATTTTCAGTCAATATGTTTTTAATTCACTGTTATACATTAAAGAAAAATTTGAATATTTGAAAAGAGCAAGAATGTCTGTAGTTGTAAAACTTGGGGAGGTAATGATATAGACATATTAAATATTCCTCGGTGTAGGCTGTTTAGATATAAAGCTGGAATAAAACTTTAGTATGACCTACCAGAAGAAGTGAAAGTGCTGGAACAGATCCAATTTCAAATACTTGATTTGGACCAAGTTGATGAATTGGCATATTTATTTCCTCAATGAGCAAGAAATGGAGCCTCGGTTAGTCTCTATCACCATTCTATGTTGTAGCTAATTTCGAATATAGATTATCAGATTATGCAATCTATATTCGAGTCATCAATGAAGCAATCAATTATTCAAGTATTTTAAACAAATTATAGAATCACATTTATATAATAAAATACTAAATACACATTTTATATATTAAGGTACAATAATACATGCCCACATTGCTTAGGAAAAGAAACCAGCTTTAACAAAAATTAGTATTTGTTCTATTTTACTGATATTATGCATAATTGATGTCTCTTATTCAAGTAGTATAATAATAAATTATTTTTATATAATTGAAAAATACAACAATAATAATCTTAGTTATATTGAGCTAGTTCATGAAATGGAAATAACACTTTCAATTCTATAACTAATAAATCATGATACAAAATTAAGAACCTAATAGTTTTCAAAAATCTCAGTTCAGTTTTCATTTAATGCAAAACGAAAAGCATCACAAATTATCTTAGCAAAACAAGATAGCACAAAAACCAGTGAACTCTGGCAAGGTATGCGTTGCATAATTTATGGACCAAGTTACAAGTGTTCCTAACTTCCCAACGTTCCTTAAGTCGCCTAATTATCAACTCACTTAACTTGTGATTTAATTACCTCTGGCCCGTTTGCTTTTTATGAACAAACTGTTGTGGGGTTTTGTTAGCAGTTTTAGTATTGAATTATACTCAAAGCAAAATATTGTTTTAACTTAGACGTAAATGATTTATGGATAAAATTTACTACGAGTTCACTTACCTGCCACAAGGATATAATTCCTCCTTAAAGACACATCATAAACACACAAGACATCACTCATTGAGTGTGAAAATGCCAGGTCATGAGAGAGTCTGTTAGTGAAAATGACAAATACATAAAAAAAAAAAAAAAAAAAAAATCACAGCAGACAGGAAAAAATCAAACCTGTTATTGGTTGCCTAAAAGATGTTTATAATATACATAAATTCAGCAGTGAAAATTTCACTAAAAGATATTTGTGTAAGAACTGTTGAAATTGATTGGTTATTTGAATAAACTAACCTTCTCCCTTTCATACAAATGGGTATTTTTACAACTCTTTTTAAAATACACAGTTTATTTATACAGGGTGTCTTTTTTTAACAGGCCACAAATGTTATCTTGGAAACCATAAATCTTACAAATAACTTGAAATGAGGAACCTTAACTTGTTTTATAGAAACAACTAAAAATACACATTTAAAAAAAAAAAAAAAAAAAAAAAAAAAAAAAAAAAAAAAACGGCTGCCATTTTCCGATATGGTGGTCAACTTTGGGTTTTCTTATGTAAAACATCTTCCATTGGGTTTCTCACCTGATTGATGTTGTCAACAGGTATTGAACAGACCTTGGGCTTAAAGAAACCCTAAACGAAAAATCTACTGGGTTTAAATCCAAGCTCTTGCTGGCTGCGCTATCGGGCCACCATGATAAATCCACATAATTATGAATTGCTCATCTATGTGTGTTCTTATATCATATCTCAAGTGAGGGGGAGTACCATCGTGTACAAATCACATCCAATTTCTGATACGTAGAAGTACATCTTTCAACACATGCATGTTGATGGGTCTCTTATCTACCCATATAAGTTGATTCATTCCCACCAACCCACACATACGAGTTGATGGCTTTCTCATCTACCTGTACAAGTTGTTAGTTTCCCTCCCACTGAAAATGTGAGTTGATAGTCCTCTCACCAACCTGTATAAGTTGATGGCTTTCCCACTTATCCGAAAAAGCGAGTTCAGATGCTCAATAATTAAGTGTGAAAAATATGGTGTTACAGAAAACATCGATGTACATTATAGTCAGTGTGTTTACTGATTTTAACATAAAACTGAAATTAACTCACTGGAATCACTGATTTGTAATAGTGTTACAAAATCACATATCTCAAGTAAAATAATAATAATAATAATAAGAAAAAAAAACTCTTTACAATTCTTTAATATAACTTTTTTCCACTTTAATGAAGTCAGAAAACCAATTAATATGCATCTTATTTATGTGATGAGAACAAATATTAAAATTATTGAATAGCGCTTTCAGTAAATACACAATAGTACATTCCAGATAAATAATAGTATAGTAGCAAAACAAAGAAAATATTTAGTCTCTAATTAATTTTCTCTGGTGAACTACACTTTCATAATTCATGGGACAAAGTTCCAAGTCGTTACTGACTTGCCTAACTAACCTAGCTCAAGTACATAATTTAATTATCTCTTTATTGTTAATAAAATAGATGTTTTAGAGAATCAGTAGTCTATTATGAATAATTCATTATTACTTAAAATTTACTGTACAATTAGTACATTTTTATTTTATTACTTTACTTTGCTAAAACACTTATACTCAGACGCTTGGGAGTGTGCATTCTATTCCCCTGGTAGGTGTTTTGAAAATTTGCTCCTCACGTATCTCCCTTAGTGTTCAATTGGACCCTACGAATGGAAAATACTGGTGTAGGAAATGATGGAATAAAGGCATTGGATCACGTGCATTGTGCAACCCCATGTCAGCGAGCCTTGGCCCTTCAGAGCTACCAATCGGTTAATAATAGGTTAGTTTAGGGTGGGTTTAGTAAAGTTTGTTAGGTTAGATTGGGTAAGTTTAGGCCATGTTGGGTTATGGGAGAAGAGAAACATTTAGTCTTGTCACCAGTCCAAAGTCCCCCGAGTATCGTCAGTATTGTTCACTCCCAGTATTACTCCGCTGAGCCACTCAGTCTTGTCACCAGTCTCAGTTCTCCAAGTGTTGTCTGTATTGTTCACTTCCAGTACTACTCCTCTTAGACACTCAGTCTTGTCACCAGTCTGCATTCCCTAAGTGTGTCGTCCGTTATGTTTACTCCCAATACTATTTTTCTTAGACACCCAGTCTTGTCACCAGTTTGGATTCCCTAAGTGTGTAGTCCGTTATGTTCACTCCCCGTACTACTCTTCTTAGACATCCAGTCTTGTCACCAGTCTGGATTCCCTAAGTGTGTCGTCCGTTATGTTCACTACGCCTCAGAGACACTCAGTCTTGTCACCAGTCTGGATTCCCTAAGTGTGTCGTCCGTTATGTTCACTCCCAGTACTACTCCACAGAGACACCCAATCTTGTCACCAGTCTGGATTCCCTAAGTGTGTCGTCCGTTATGTTCACTCCCAGTACTGCTCCACAGAGACACCCAGTCTTGTCACCAGTCTGGATTCCCTAAGTGTGTCGTCCGTTATGTTCACTTCGCCTCAGAGACACTCAGTCTTGTCACCAGTCTGGATTCCCTAAGTGTGTCGTCCGTTATGTTCACTCCCAGTACTACTCCACAGAGACACCCAGTCTTGTCACCAGTCTGGATTCCCTAAGTGTGTCGTCCGTTATGTTCACTCCCAGTACTGCTCCACAGAGACACCCAGTCTTGTCACCAGTCTGGATTCCCTAAGTGTGTCGTCCGTTATGTTCACTCCCAGTACTACTCCACAGAGACACCCAGTCTTGTCACCAGTCTGGATTCCCTAAGTGTGTCGTCCGTTATGTTCACTCCCAGTACTACTCTTCTTAGACACCCAGTCTTGTCACCAGTCTGGATTCCCTAAGTGTGTCGTCCGTTATGTTCACTCCCAGTACTACGCCTCAGAGACACCCAGTCTTGCCACCAGCCTGATGTACCCGAGTGTCGTTTGTATTGTTCACTCCTAGTATTACCCCTCGGGGACAATCAGTCTTGTTACCAGTCTGAGTAGTGGGATTTGCCGGTTTTGGTACAACAGCTGATTCAGCATTTTGTCTCAGCTGATTCAGGATTTTGTGATGGATATAAGTGATGTCTTGGGGGCCTGTGACGTCATGGGCGGGGGTGACGTCATGGGTGGTCATGACACCATGAGTGGGTGTGAAGTGGGTAAGGACATTGTGGTTGTTTTTTTTTTAATGGCTTCTTGCACAGAAGGTTTT
The DNA here is from genome assembly GCA_035578905.1 of Stictocephala bisonia. NCBI lineage: Eukaryota > Metazoa > Arthropoda > Insecta > Hemiptera > Membracidae > Stictocephala > Stictocephala bisonia. The sequence goes on from JAQJVL010003847.1 coordinate 49,148, forward strand.
CTGTGTAAGAAAGCTATTTTTATTTAATTATTTATTTATTTGCTTTTGCTCGAACTCTTCTGATTGGTGCTTCATCACTTTCTTTCAAGTCGGTTATCAGTGTTTTGTAAACTTCTTCTCCACATTCTCTACGACCTATGCTTTCAAGTAATAGAATAAAAGAGTTTTCATGATGTCTTACACTGCTGCAAACATATCAATTAGGAGATGCTAACAAACATTCATCAAAATGCGTACCGAACATTCCAGTTGCAGTTTATATTTGATCTTTTCAACAGTCTCCACTATTTCAGCCATACTATTAAGTCTTTCTTTAGTCTCTAAACTCCAGTCGGATTGTGCAAACCTTAACTCAAACATAAGTAGACAAAAAGTTTGAGGCTCACTCTCGGGCATCTTCGGCTCTCGGATTCAAGATGGCGGCCACCTTCGGGCATCACGTGACCCAGTCCTACCAACCCTGTGGGAATTTTCCCTCCATAAATTCCCCTCCAAATTCCCAAATGTCCCTCAAATTCCCTTGTTATACTATATAAAATACACTCCTAACCTAACCTTTACCATGTTATACTATATAAAATACACTCTTTCCCTCGTTATACTATATAAAATGCAAAAAGATGGTGACCTTTTATATATATACTATAATAAATGCACTTTTAACCTTGGGTTATTACCGTCGGCTACCTTCGTACGCGTTGGCTGCTGGTCTGGCACGCATGCGCGGAGACTTGCTACTCTGTGGATTATTTCATATATACACTATAACAAATGCAATATTTCATATATACACTATAAGAATGCAATATTTCATATGCATATACTCTATGGAACAGCCGTGGCTGACGCGCATGTGCGGGGACTTTACTATTGTGCTCGGGTTTCAAGTCTGGACAAGCGCGGTTACGTAACCACTCATACAGCGGCTGCAAAACTCGGGTATAGGGCTCCAGGCACCAGACTGGTTTTCATGGACAGGTGCGCCAAACCGGATGGTAGTGGTTTTCCTGTCGCGAAACTCATGGTCGACCTTGACGGGTATGCGTGGGAACTTGCTACATTAAACAGCTGTTCGCTGCTACCAGCACTCCTAGCAGCGAAACAAAAATATATATTAAACAAATTAGACAAAAAGCTATCAACCCCCCGTGGTCCAGTGGTTAGCGTACCCGACTCCAAACTTAACACCCTATGGATTCAAAGGTACAGTAAATAGTAAATGGAACTTTGTGTGTAAGTGTATAGTTTATAAAGTACATGTGAGTCGGATTCGGAGCCAATCGGACACAAGGTTGTTTTTTAACACATGCAACTAATTGACCCGTGTTTCCACACCACCTATGAGGTAGGGTCTCGGCGCGTTTTTTATTATAGTGAGTGTCCCCAAGTAGGCCTACTCTCACTAGCCGTGAGAACGGCTGTTTATTGTAACTTGCCCCATCCATCGCAAGTTACGGTGGTAGCCACTCCATAACAAAATTGCTACCTCCCAGAATTATTTTTGTATTTATTTTTTTATACTTTTTTTGGGTCCCTCTGTAAGTAAAGACATCACTTTACTCAGAGAAGCCTTTCAATGTGACGAACAAACTTACAAAGGGGTTTTGCAGTACCATGCTTATGTAATACAAACATCTCACACCCAGGTTTTACGGGTTTTAAGCCTACCATAGAGTGTTCCATTCAACTAAACTGTACGAAGGCCCGGACTGCGTTTCGAGGTATTATGGGGTTTAGCCCAGCCCCAAGCTGCAGGACTGTCTCAGGACTTACACGTTTTATGGCTGCCTTGGAGAACAGTCGGACGATTTTTTATTAAATTTGGGCCGTCCTCACCTCGACAGTTCATGTCCTGGACTTACGGAGTTTAGGCCAGCCATAGAACACACATTAACACAGAGATATCTGTGTTACATACACGGTTATAATGTTTAACGCCCCACTTACGTTTTGATACAGTATAATATCTTCCCAGTCTACTTTGTCTGCAAAGTCATCAATAAATTTTTCTGACAAAGTCTGGTATTTACTTACTATTGACCAACATTCAACATTAAAGTTAGGAGCCATTTCCCTCAGTATATCCTCGGGAAACTTTGTCCTTTTTAAAATCAAACCCCAGTTTACCCTGTGTTGGTAAATTCTCAACATATCTAGTGAAAAATCATAGTGGGCTGACAGTAGGTCCCATTTAACGTATCTGTCAAATTTCATAATAAAACTGTCGGTCATAACACCGACTGGAGCCTTTGGCTCCTTTGAGAGCATAGTCCATGTGTCCTCCATGGTGGTTAGAGACATAATGTCCAAACTAAAGTTTTGACAGTCTTTTATACTCTTGCTGTGCTGCTCTAAAGGCACACTTGAAGTAACAATTAGCGTGTATAGGTAATATACAAGCGTTTGAACAAGTATTTGAACAATCTTTCGGTATTTCAATCACGTTAGGATGAAATTCTTTTAAAAAATTGACTTTTTATAACCCTTTACTATAAATTTCAGTAAAAGGTTTACAAAGTGTACGAATTAAATTCTCATCGTGTTCTATACTACCCTCTTCCCACTTTATTCCATGCAAGTGTCGGATCAGCCATCTAGCTGATCTTTGTTGTTTTTCATCAAGTGCACACTTGCAGTAAGGTGACTTGAAAACAAATTGTGTTTGAAAATGTTCGCTTACTATTACTAATTCTTTAACTATAAAACGGTTATTATTGTCAGTAAAGGCTTGAAATGAAAACTACCGCAGCCATTGACTCTATTAATTTCACAAGTTAATCTGTTAAAAATGTGTGGAGATGTACTGTTGAATCCCCCACAGAGATATTGTTTTATAAGGTCTTCCTCGTAAAACAACTCTCTCAACTCCAACTGTATTAGCGGAAGGTTGAATAGAAACTGCGCCCACTCGCCCGAGTTTAGTGACAAAGTGCTACCTGGGAGGTTGGGAGTAAACTGAGCTTGCTCGCTCGGATTAAGTGTTAAAGTACTTCCCAGGAAAACATGCGGTGCCCCAAAGATCGATAAAACTTTAACAACTTCTTTTTCGTTAAATTCTAAATAAGTTTTATTATTATCTTTGAGGCTTTAGAAATGTTATTAAAATTTACACAAAACTGATTAAATACATCAAATGACCAGTAAATGTTGTCGTGTCTTCCCTTGAACATCACCCCAAGACCGTAGTCTCGGTTTTTAAAAATCCCAACGGTAACTGATTTGGAAAAGTTTTCATTTAGAAAGAAAACCCGTTTTAGAAAAATACCATTCAACATGTTGATGGGCTCCAAGAGCTAAGGTAGCGTGAGATACTCACCAGACGGTTCCATGATCTCGACTGAATTTGGAAATTCAAATTCTAACCGTTTCGACTGACTATTACGTCATGCTTTTTACTACGTTAGTCAGTAATGAGTACATAAAGTGGGAATCGTGAATTATTAAACAGTAAGCTGTAGTCTTGTCCGGTACGTTATTTTTAAATTCAAATTCGATGCGTACATCGATAGGACCAGATTTGATTGAATCATTCTGCTTGGAGCAGTCGATTACAAAGATTGGACAATTCGATTTAAAAGTATCCAAGTCCATGATAGGTGAATTGGAAACACCGTAGTTGGAAGACTGAAATTTCGCGTATATTTCATAGAATAAACTCCAATCACCTCGGATATTGTCGTAAAGATAGTACTGTGAGTTTAGGTATAACTTGATATCCATTAAATCAAAATGGTCAAAATTTGACATGTTTATTTTTATGTTGTTTTTCCTATCGGTTTGAAACGCAAGTATCATATAGCGGGGTTTTTCTATCTGAGAAGATGATTTGACAGTCCAGTTGTGTCTCTTTGTTTGCAGGAGCGTGGGATACTCGTGACACTCCCACGATCTAAAGGGGAGATGAATTGGTGTGTTTTTAATAACGAGTTTTAAAAGTTTTTCTTTGTAACTATCGGAAACAGTCAAATGTGGTACACGCCAGTACAAGTCGGCTATTTCCAGGTTGTGTGTTAGCGCATCCTCTTATAACAACACATCCGTGTTGTTGGCTTAACGCAGCAGTATCAACTCTTGTTTTACATTTACAATAATTTTTCTGTAATCTTCCATGAAACCAAAGAGCAATTTTAATGGAACGGTAAAAGTAAACTCGGTTGTTTTTTGTGATGTCCCTGGTCCGAACCAAAAAGCATTTTCTAATGCATTTGTTTCATTCTGCCTCAGTGACAGTAAATTCTTAATAGTTGATACAACACCCAGATTTTTAGTCCGGTCCACTGTTATACCAGAAATGTTGTATCTAATATCTTCAAACAAGTACGCCATAGCGTTATTAATAAGAGATACGTCTGTGACTGTACCGACAGCCTTTTTGGCTGTAATTTTACCAGAAATATGCAGAGAACTTTCAAATGGAGCAGTAATAATGTCCTGGTGACTGACAGCGATACGTATTTCATCATTGTTTTTGAAAGTTGAAGAGGCGTACGGTTTGTGTGTGTGATACTCACAGCTTGTAATAACATCGCTGTATTCGACTTCTATCTCAATTTCTAACATTTTATAATTTTATTTTAAATCCTAAGGATCTTAATAACTTTGTATTGCTCGATGTTAACACCTTGAGTGTTTTGGGTCTAATGACCTTTTTTGACACAGTTGTTTCCCTAAATACTAATCCCATTGCTTCACTTTAGGTGTAAGCGTAACGAAATTGTTTCATTTCTAAAGTTTAGCAACTGTCCTTGTTGATCTCTCAGCT